>JARFJB010001603.1:3210000-3295000 GCA_036346205.1 Vesta saturnalis | reverse complement strand
TGGGGAAAATTTTTTGTGTCTTATTATTTATTATTGTATTGAAACGAACCCAAAAAAACTTTTCACCGTGTGATGTATTTATGTAGTACCTACTACGACTTTTTTTAAGATAATTATTCTCATTAATTGTAGACAATTATCTTATTTCAATCTTCTGTAGTCCAATGTCCATTTTATTTTGAATTAGACGTTAAACACACTGTATAAAAAGTGATAATATTCTGTCATAATTAAGTAATTTAATGCGTGGTGTTGTATATTTGAGTTAAGTAGGTAATCAGATAAAATTTCAAAAAGTAGAGTTAAGTAAATATTCGTTTCTCGCCTTGTTTCACATTTTTCATCATTAAAATATTGTTTAACTACAGTTACGAATTTCGACAAGAGTATATTTCTGTAATGGTAAATAAAATACACTTTTGTAACAATTAAAACATTCCTAAGTTATCTTCAGAGATAAGAAAGAATGTAAACTACTTAACGTAATCTACGTACACTATATTTACACCATTCCTGTTTACGTTTAAAATGTCAAACCATGTCAAGGAAAGTTAAAAGCATTTTCTTGTCATACCTTTACAGAGATTAAATTCATTTAAAATGTACCTATTAGGTTGAACCATTGAGTAAAAAATAAGTTTTCAGTCAACGGTTGAACTGAGGAGAGGTAGAAGATCTCATGTGTTCAACAAATAAACCATTTTGTACTTGGGTAACTGTACAAATAAGCTATTAAATGATTAACTTCAGATTATAGTAACTTCTTGAGGATACACAAATACTTCACTACACAAATATTTCATTCTGACCATCCAAACTAATTTAACTAATTTAAAAAGTTACCACTGATTTATCGTTAATAGTTTTATATTTATATTAATTTCACTTCCTAGCGTTTACTTCCGTTTAGTGTCTATACCTACTTAGTAAGTGAAAACGTAAGGCTAAGGAGTAAGACCTATGGGATTAACCCTTTCGCTCATTGATTGTTTAATGTTTGTTAAAAAAATCTGAAATTTCGTATAGTTAATAAATATTTTATAAAATATATGGCGCTGTCCATTTTATCATACATTCTTTCATTTTCGAAAATTTTTTATGTACTATATGTAATGGTTATTGTGTAACTGAAATTGAATAAAGTTAGAATAATAATTGTTTCAAATAGTAAATAGTAAATTTTGATTTATTCGGATGATACATTAGGAACAATTTTGGTCCTTCTTTAGACACAAATGTACATTACACTTTCCGCAAAACATATGGGTCTTTCCTTTACAGTTTAGTAATTTGCAGCGCATTTGTGAGTGTGTTGGTTTGTCCTCAAATTCAGGAAAATGGGTTTTCCAATCTAATCGCACTTCTACAGTTGGTCGCTTCTCCTGGTTATGATGTGCTTTGACGTAGTGGGCCAAGGGGTATTGCCCCTCGGAGAAGGCCTCTCACGTTTAACTGTGGAAAATTTACTAGCAACAATTAGTGTTTCGTAAGGATAAGATCGGAAATGAAATAAGTCCAGTCTCTACTTCTTTGTGATCCGCAGCTTCGGCATGAGCGCAGTACTCAAGCTAGGCATTAGTGCATGCCACATCAATAGAATATGTAAACTTTCGTAGAGTCCAACTTCGCGACTTTATAACCGTCCTAGAAATGATGATTAACAAATCTAATTTATAAACTTCCCTACATTCGCCTGCTTTACCTTCCCCATGGCTCTCAAAATCCTTCCAGATGTGAGAGCCGGCCAACGTTCGTTTTTAACGGCGGCTGACAATAGGGTACCTTCAGACCTAAGATGGGAGCCAGCGTGTCTAAAAGATTTCCACACGCCACTGACATATGCCAACCGTGTTAGGACATGCACTGAACATCAGTGTGGGAGGGTCAGCCCCCGCCGCGGATTACCAGGCGCAATAAGTCACCTTGCATTCAACTGGGAGCTCCTTTTGTGTCGACATCTTTTCCAACTTACTCGTAGGACTCATATGGAACACCCTAAATAGTTCGGTTAATAGAAACAATACCTACAAAAATCAGTTTTGGTAACATTCTATTAATTTTTCCGGTTACCCATTTTTAGGTGATTTTAACGACTTGATTTCGTCTTTCTTTAACCACCCTGAGAGGGGTACAGGCTTCCCAGGGGGGATAGTACCTCCAAAAACCTTCTGCTACGCCCATGAATTTTTATTACCCTGGATTTCGCAATTTATGTAAAACCTTGCAAAGGTTTTCATCCATGGTTGATCTCAAACATGACAAAACGCCCGAGCGCCAAAAAAGAGCATTTGGTTGAAAATATATACAGAAATATTCGCAACGCAATTCTAATGTTTGGAAACAATCGCCCAATTTGCGTTGATTAAATTTTAAAGATCCGCGAGGATACACTTCAGCTAAAGACCACAGGTTATTGAAACAGTCATTCTTGGTAAAAAAAAATCATATGCGCTCCTTCAACAAGAAGGTTCACTACAAATTCTATCTAAAATAATGTAAAATAGATTAAGTTTTAAATCTTCTATACCATCCAGTGCTACTTTATAATCAAGACGCTCATCAAATTGACTTTTTCATTCTATTGCTTGTATTATCCGTACTGTATTCTTTCTGTCGACTAAACTTGTCATTTTCTTCACTATTATCACACTTCTATCTAACGTTAAGCAGGTACCATTCAAGTGATTTATACAGGTCTACGGCTTGTGTTAAATCTATAGAAACCGGCTGAAATTTTTTATTAACGGAATCTAATCAGCCTAATATATTAACACAAATTCTGTCATAATAACCATTTCGAGGCTGTCAAAAAATACCTGAAGCATCATGTCGGGTAATGGGTTTTGCAGTGTCATCCCTAGTAATTAATTCAATAAAGTTTTTAGCGCGACCCAAAAAAATGAAGGAAGTCTCGATTTTCTGTCTAACTGTCCCCTAGACCACTTATTGATTTCGGGTTTTCGCTATAGTACCTTATATACTGTAGTTACGCAACAATCAAACAGTGTCCATCTCTCACCCTTCGGTTAATTAAATTAATTAAATTTGCTCTTTTCAAACAGTTTTTAAAGCGAGCATTTAAGTGGATTTCGATGGCTTCCACCATCACAGTACGTTATTAGTACAACACAAGTATGTATCTATCAGTGTCACCTACATAACCTTTGCTTGACAGATATTTGTACTTGAAATTTTACTACATACAGAGAGATACAGACGATAGTAAAATTAGACTAGCTTTTCCGCCGTAAAATTTTGCGCTTAAAATTAAATTTAATGATGATAATAAAACGCATCATAGATTAAATACAAACCTATATGTGTAAATGGGTTCTATATTGATATACGACCCACAGAATTTCAAGGTATTTTATTTACGGGTACATACCTGAGAGTGTTTTAAATACGATTTAATCAAAAAATTTGCGGATGATTATTATATATATATATATATATATATATATATATATATATATATATATATATGTATATATAACTGTCGCGAAAAGGATGTCGGGGTGAGTCATATAGGTTAGAGTAGATTTTAGTTTTTTCTTTTTATACGCTAATAAAATTATAATTTAAATTATTTCATTCTGTTTTAAACTGTTGACATAGACAACTGTTTTTGTTTTTACAATCTTGCTTATTTTCGTAATAAACTTATTATAAAGAAGGTAGCATGATTATTAAAATAAAATGTTACTTAAATTATTAAATTTCTTTTAGTTTCCATTTTGTAGGTTGGAAGGTTGTGTGGTGTTCCACAAGAGATATTTACTTATTTTAATACAAAAATATCTATTTATATCGATGAACTTGTAAATGTGATCTCATTGTACAGTATTGAATTATTTTAAAACACATTTTGACTGGTTTTAGTTATTTTAAAACCTTGCATATTGATGGGCAAGATTGGATTTTTTTATTGGTTGGTAATCTTAGTGGCCGAGAAAGTCGTAGTAGGGTGACCGAAACAGTCTTAGTATGGAAGGTATTATGTAGAGAAAGTCGAAAGTTAGGAAAATCCCTATTCGGGATTTTCGAGTGGTCTGGTCAGATTCACTGTGAAGACTTCCACAGTCATTAGTTTCTATAGTTCTTACATTTTAGTCTGTTTTTTGTTTTAAATTGTATTTCTTGTTGTTTCATAGCAAAATAAATAAAAATTGTTATATTAGGTAAGTATTTTTAACAGGAAATAAACTCAAATTACTGCCTGTGAAAGGCAGTAATTTAGTTTTTTTAAATTTTGTGCCA
Source organism: Vesta saturnalis (assembly GCA_036346205.1). NCBI lineage: Eukaryota > Metazoa > Arthropoda > Insecta > Coleoptera > Lampyridae > Vesta > Vesta saturnalis. The sequence continues at coordinate 3,290,740 of JARFJB010001603.1, read as the reverse complement.
CGTTTGGCAACACTGTATACTGTCATATGCGAGGAGAAGAGATTTCACATATTATAATTGTTTACAAAATAGATTGATTCAAAGCAATTTTATTTTCTATTTTTATGTATCAAATATGAATCATCCGCAAATTTTTTTGATTTAATCGTGTTTAGAACACTCCCAGGTACGTACCTCTAAATAAAAATTTGAAATAAAATGCGGGCTCCGTTGTTTCTTTCTACACAAAATTACCTTCATATAAAAAAAATCATCAAAATCCGTCAAGCGGTTGTCTCGCGATCTGCGTAAACTAAATGACCCAATTATTTTAATATGTAGAAGTAAGAACCATTTATCTGAATGTAGGTACAAAATACGGATTCATCCGAATGGATCGCACTGGCAAAAAAGGGTGGATATTGATCAATTTTTACCTTCCAGCTACATATACATATGCAGGTACAGACGGTATGCAATCGAATTTTTTTCACTAACGCTAAATGAACTTTTTACCTAATTTTAGAATGTTTGACAAAATTTCGACAAGATCGGCCACGATGTCGTGTGCGTGTATGTGTGTGTGTGTGTGTGTGTGTGTGTGTGTGTGTGTGTGTGTGTTGCGTGCGCGTGCGTGCGTGTGTGCGTGTGTACGTGTGTGCGTGTGTGCGTGTGTGCGTGCGTGTGGGTGTGTGTGTGCATGTGCGTGTGGGTGTTCGTGTGCGTGTGTCTGTGCGCGCGCGCGTGAGTGTTTGTGTGTGTATGTGAGTAGGTGTGTATGTGTGTATGTGTGTGTGTGTGTGTGTGTGTGTGTGTGTGTGTGTGTGAGTGAGTGAATGTGTGTGTGTGTGTGTGCGAGTGTGCGTGTGCTTGTGTGCGTGTTTGCGCGGGTGCGCGGGTTCTTGGGTTCGTTCGAGCGTGAGTACGTGCGTGCATACTAGGGAGAGAATGTGTTGATCAGATGGTTGCTCTCCAGCAGGTGCTTTCATAACTTTCACTTTTACTTTCACCAGATACTTTCATAACTTTCACTTTCACCAGATAAAAGCACGAACTTGATTGTTATGAAAGTTTAGAGATCTTAAAAAACAAACAGATTCTAATGAATAATGGTGACCTTTAGGCTACTCAGAACTCATTAAACTTTCATATAACTTTCACTTTTACTTTCACCAGATAACAACTAAGCGTTACTCGCTCATGGTGTATATGTTAGAAATTTTCTTTAGTTCGCCCTAGTCGGCCTCCGGTAATGATATCGTAGCTATCGAAACGCGGTCAGTGTTTTTTAATTTTGTGTGGTACGTAGGTGTACTTTGTTTGTCTACATGGATAAATGTGTTAGGCAAGCATATACCGATACAAATACTGTAATGGTTGGTGACGTAAATGTACAAGTTCTGGTGTATGCAGATGACACAGTCTTATTAAGGGACAGTGCTCCGAGATAGTTTGATACAGTCTGTGAGAGCATGGACCTAAAGGTAAACGTGAATAAAACTAAGATTGTGGTGTTAGGTGGAAAGGAGAGTAGAGTATTTACTCTGCAAGATGAAATTGTGGAACAAGTGGGCGAGTTGGTATATCTGGGTAGAATGTTTTCTGCAGATGGTGCAATGGTTGGCGAGATTGGACGAAAAGTCAATGCTGGAAGGAAAATGATTGGAAGTATGTGGACGATAATGAGAAACGAAAGCATGAGCCTGACTGCGAAACGAGCAATCCATAATGGCATGTTTGTCTGGTCTGTACTGTATGGAAGTGAGACATGGGTATGTCAAAAAAAAAGCAAGAAAAATAAATGGCGTGGGTATGAGACCCCAGAGAAACGCATGTGGTAAAACGAGAAGGGATAAAATAAAGAATGAGTGTATAATGACGGAGTGTGGCGAGGAAAAACTATGATTGATAGATATAATAGTAGTAAATTACGTTGGTTTGGTCATATTGAGGGAAGAGGTAAGGCCGTGTCTGGTAGGCTGCGTACAACTTGGCTGAATGTAGTAGAATTTATGATAAAGGAAAGAAAGATAAGGAGTTTTAGAAATAAAAGAACATGTCAGACACAATGTATGAATCTTGCAGACGCTAGGAAGGTATGCAGAGATAGGAAAGCGTGGAGAAAGATTGTGAATGAAAAACAAATAAGAGGCAGGGATCGCTTTGAATACCTCGCAAGGGAATGGCATGAAGGTTATGTTATGTTATGCTGTACCATTACCCATTAATGCGATACAGCCGACGTCTTCTGTTGTTATCTCACTCGGCACAGTTAAAGTAAAACAAGAAATAAATAAATTAAAAGTAGACGTTCACAACTCTTGTCTACGTTCTTTGCTAACGTATCATCACATAGGCACCACAAGAACGTTAAGCTGGGAATAAACATGTCAGTAAATTGGGAAAGTAAGATAATTTCCCAATTTACTTGCGTGCGCACAGCTTGAATTAAATAGTATAATATTGTTCTTGCAACAGAATATGTATGTACATTAATGCGACCCAAATCAAACAGAAAAAGAAGAAAAATTGGGGTAGGAGATTGGATTAGAATAGACGGGAAAATTTCGACGCAAGTAGTAGTTGAGGAATGAGACAAGGTGGTTATAGAAACCATTTAAAAATGTTTCCTGAAAAATTTGAAGAATGTTAGCAAAAACTGATAACAAAATTAAAAAAAGTACTCATGTGCCAAATGCAATACCAGCCAGAATTAGATTGGAAATAACTCTAGGGTTTTTAGCTGCTGGTGATTCATATGCAATGTAGGCATTATTTAGAGTAGGAAAATTTACTATTTCGCAATTTGTTCCAATAATTTGCGGTGAAATAGCTACTGCATTGAAAGATTTTATTAGAGTAAGTAAAACATTTTATTTTCTTAAACAATTTTCTGAGCTATCAACAAATCTTTGCTGTCTTCTGTGCTTAATGAGTTATGTAAATATTTCAGAATATTATGTTATACAAGGTGGGTCATAAGTCAGTTGTCACCAGCACTCCTTAGTCGTTGTTTTGCCTAGCGTAGTCGTGAACTGTTGTGAACTTGACTACAGTTGTGAACTCGACAATTAGTCGACACTGGCAGTTGATTATTCTGTTGTTTATTGTATGTTATTTAATCAACGATGAATAGAAAGTTAAGTACAGAACAGCGTGTATTTGTATTACAATTATGGTGGAAATATGACTATAATTTGCAACAAACTTTTTTATGTATGTTTAAAATTTACGTTCTTATAGGCAACTTAAGTGCATTTCGTGTAGCTTTAGTTGCATACCTTATTAGCGTAAAAAATATCTTTTAATAAATTATTTCAATACTCTGCACATTCTTTTCCGCGCTCGAGTCATTTTCGGTCATTACGCAGAGTTATTTTGAGCGTCCTTCATTCATTGCTTGAACTACATGTTTAAGTAGAAGCCATTTTCGCTTTGTTTAATTTTTTATTTAAAGTGCCACATTTATATGGTGAGTTTTTAAATTTTATCATACTGAAATTTGAGACATGTACATTTAAGGCCACTCAATTTTACTTATACTCTTACCACTTATTTTTACTTTGGGTTTAGTTTTATTTTAACATTAACTTTGGAAGATGATCCAATAGCTTTGCTGCTGCGAAGTGGGATTTCAATTACCAAATTTTACTTTGAACCATACAAAATCAATTCAGTTTGGAGGTTTATAAAGAAATTTCTATATATTTGGAATTACCAGCATATCAATCTGATGTTTACTTCAACTTCCATCAAAATTGCGTAATAAATTTAAAGTGATGAGTCGCCAGCATTTTCTTATCTGCTGAAGTTCCAGTGACACCCAAAATGTAAAAGAAATTACATCAGGTATTTCGTATTGTTAATTAATTCACATTATAGTTTAAGACAGTTAATTAAGAATCAGTAACATTAGTTTTTAAGAGATCATCTCTATATTCAAATTAGGTATCGTAATAAAACTCATTGTTGTCATTATTTTTTACTTGTTATTTTTTGTGACTTTTATATTTTTAAGGTTTATTTGTTCCTTAAAACAAATTGCCGTCCGAGATTATATTATTTATTTTCAGGTTTGAAGTAACACCTTTTTTTGTAAAGCCAAAAATTTCTAAGCAATTCTATTTTTGTTAATAAGCAAATCAAATGTTATTGAACCTGGACCTATTAATTTACCGATGAGGAAAAGGGCATAAAATCTTCTAGTTATCCATTATTTTCCATAGATAATTATAGCTCTGAGCTAGAAGTATTTATTCATAAGTGGGTGAATAGTTATACGACACCAAGATTACAAATTACAGTGATGTGTGTGATTCGTTTGTGGAACGTTTTCCTAACGTCGAACCTCCATTTCGACAAAGTATTCGGAAATTAAAGATTTGAAGCGACTGGGTCAGCGGCGGAGTTTTCTGGTACAGGTAGGCCAGTGAGTAACTACAGAAGAGAACCTTAATGTTGTTGCGTAATGTTTTGTGCAATCACCTACTAAATCTCAAAGGAAAGCGTCCAATGTGTATGGAATAGCAAAAACAAGTCTACGAAGGATGCAGAAAAAGCTTAAATTGAGAGCATATAGGCCTACTTTACTTCAAGGCCTACATGGAGATAATCCGGACAGGCGTTTAGAATTCAGCGAGTGGTACGAAATCCGATATGAAGCTGCCAAGTTTTACAAAAGCATTATTTGGAGCGACTTTTAAGGTGAATGGCAGAGTGAAGAGACACAACTATGTCTACTGGGATTCTACGATCCACAAGCGGTGATGGAGATATAATTGAACGCTCCTGGCGTGAATGTATGGGCAGGGATTTTCAGCGGCGGGCTAATCGGGCCATATTTTTTAACGGTACTGTCAATGCCGAAAATTACTCAGATATGCTTCATGAAGTTTTCATAGAACTGCAAAACAGTCCATTATTTGAAAATCTCCAGCCGGTTAAGGAAAAGTTTATATGGCAACAAGATGAAGCCCACCTCATTATGGACTTATTGTGAGAGACTTTCTCAATGAAATCTTTGATGAATGGATTGGCAGACGGGGCACTATCGAATGGCTTCCATGATCCCCAGATCTCACACCCATGAATTTTTCAACCTGGGGTATACTAAAAATGAGGTTCATTCCGTCGAGATTCGTGAGTTTGAACGAATCCAATCAGAATTTGAAAAGCTGCAGTGTTTAAAAGATGCAATGTTTGTATAGAACAGCAGGGAAACCACTTTGAGCATCTTTTGTAGGTAATTTTTTTTTAATAATTTTTATAGGTTAACTTTTGTAATAAATTAGTACTTTATACAAGTAAAGACAATTGACTTATGGCCCACCCTGTATATTAAGATTATAGATTATATAGGGTGATTTTTTTGTGAAATTAATAACAACATTAATTAGTAAAGGAAATCATTTAGTTAATTTGTTGATGTATTATTTAATTAGCAATAGGTATGTTATAATGTTTTTCATGTAAGTTCTGTTGACGTCATAACTTTATTTGGCTAGATCCAACAAATAATCCATTTAGCTATTTCGAACGTCAACACGATTCAAAAAGAGAGAAACAATCTAGAACCCTGGCACTACCTACATAAATTTATAACATGCAACAGAACTTATATGAAAAACCCTACATCTACACATTAGACAGCTTAAGGGAAATATAATGTTTCCCTTACCTTAAACCACTAAAGACCCCCACTCTAACAAGAAGTCACCTACTACGGAATCCTATTCACTAAAACCCTTAATTGGCTCCCTGATGTACAAAGAACGCTTAACAGGATAAGAAACAGAGCAAACCTTCTGGGCGCACTCTGGGGTGGAATTAGTGGCTGCCACCCCACAACACTGCAACACACCTACAAAAGATACCTACGGCCTGTTACAGATTTCCGAGCGTTCATATACACAAACATAAACCCTAAGCACCTCTCCTCTATCGCCTCTTGTGAACACTGAATATTCAGACGCATTCACAGGCTCAATTTCCACGTAAAAAACTAAAATTCAAATACCTCCCCACCCCCACGATCCTAACACAACTCCTGACGACCTCCTCGAGGAGAAGAATGCTTTAAACCGAATAACATAAAAATTCAAATAAATAAAATCAAATTTTTTTCTTTTTTTTAGCAATAAAGATAACCACAACTCATGATTGTAAACTATACAATTACACAAAACAACGCAACACCAACAAGAAAAGTATGACCAGGGTTGAAGAGGACTGTTGTCTATGAACAAGAATCGAAATAAGCTAAAATAAGTAAGTACTAACCATTAGCATGAACATACTAACAAAAAAAAGCGAAATTAATTACAATTACTTCTCGATCACTGCTATCCTACCTTCGATCCTGATTTCTATGCCAAAACAGAAGCCGTTATTTCTACCTGCTGACCGATACAAACCAGTTTTCCGTTAGTATATTTCTTTCCTGCTTGGGCAGATTATTAATCGATACCGTCTGCAAAACACCACACTCGTACACTACTTACTGGGGTATATGCCCAGCGTAAATAAACACACAAAATCCTACTCTTTGCTTTTAGGTTGTCGCCTGAAAAGTATTGAGAATTCCTCGGGGATGTCCGTAAGGTGTATGTCTGTGCAGATATTTTCCCGGTCTAATTCTCAAAAGTATTACCGTTCAGTTACATTTTCTTTGAAGCGATAAAAATAAATAGTTATTGTAAATAAAATATAAACGTCTATTATCCGTTTGTTAAGAGAGTAGTATATTACATTGCACGGCATGAAAGTGGCATTTTGTTGGACGAGGAGGCTTACTGAAAAATACGAGGATGCGCTAGCATCCGAGTATTTTTTCAACGCCTCCGCGTCAAACAAAACACTTTCATTCTGCGTGATGTATTATATTTTTTCTGAAATAGTTTTGAAAATTATTAATAACTGTTAAAATTATTTAAAAAAATAGAGTTGAATTGATCAGAGAGCTTTGACAAATGTATATCAACAATTAAAAGCGTGTTGTCTTACAAATAAATAAAATAAAAAATTAGTAAAACAATTTTTGCGGTTTCCTTTCCTTTCTGCGAATTTTCAATAAATAACGATGTCCCTAAGTGATTTTAATTGTGAAATGGATGTTGAAATGAATATAATGGAAGCTGCAACAGCTGCTGTGGTGGAGTTACTTCCAAATAAATCAAGGCAGAGGTATAAGAGAGAATATGAAACATTTAAAAAGTGGTGCAGCATAAAAATTAAGCAAGTTGCTGAAGACGTTCCTCTGGTATACATTGCGAAAGGAAGCTAGAGATACAAATCATGGACTCTTTGGAGTACTTACTCAATGCGAAAAGCGATGCTTTTGGTAAAGGAAAACTTAAACATAGATAATATTCCAAAATTGAAAGCGTATCTTAAAAGAAAATCGACAGGATACCAAGCAAAAAGTCCAGAGTGTTTACAAGAAGCGAAGTAGGCGATTTTTTTCGAAAAGCTCCTGATGATGAATTTTTAATGATGAAAGTAAGCGATCATAACTAACAGTGTTTCAAATTGGTATTCGGTTCAGGTTGTATTAATTATTGGTTTAGCGGATGCATGTCGCTGTGACGAGTTAACAAAAATGACGCTTGATGACATAGAAAATAAGGGTATTGTTTTAATTGTAAAATTCCCGATTCAAAAACTAATAAAGCAAGACGCTTTATGATCGTTGATGGAAAGGGAAAGCAGCAAATCAACGTGGCTTGTACCGAAACTATATAGCACTAAGCTCTCCTCATACACCACTTAGACGTTTATTTGTGAATTATATAAAGGTAGGTAGGTATATTCCTAGTTGCACGGAGTATACTGGTCACTGTTTATTCCTTATGCCGGCAACTTTATTAGTGAACACTGGTGGCGATATAATAGATCTGAAAAGGCATGGTGTATGGAGTTCTACCAGTGTAGTAGAAGGTTATGTAGCCGAATCGTTAGAAAATAAACGTGTAATCGCTAGTAGGATTCAAGAAGGAATCTCAGTCCCTAATAATCTTAATATTAACGGGATAATTATCTTAAACGTTGAAAATTCAACAATTACAGTTAATATCAAGCAATATTTCTTATACTTAAGTACTTCGTTGTTAAAAAATTATTTTATTATTTTATTCTATAAAAATATCAACCTACCTAATTTGGAAAGTGAATATGACTAACTAGGCATTAAAATCAAACTTTCGTGATTCAAATTAGTCCGCGTTTAACAACTTTCATGCAGAAAAATAAAATTCTATCTCATTTCTTAGAAATGGTGGATGAAACCACTGACATTTCCCAATTTGGTCACGATGTTTGTAGTTTATAGTCTTGATATTTTATATTGGATTAATTTTGCGAATTTATTATAATTATAGCAAATCCAGTAAGTTAAAAACAAAACTCCGTAAAATTAGTATTTTGTTTTATTCGTAAATAAAGTCTAGAAAGAACAGTTTGACCTAGTAAACTAAATTTTAAATTTTTAAATTTTAATCGAAAATAAAGATCAATGCCCTCATAACACACATACGATTAACGCTATCAGTCTCTTGTGTTCTTCTCGAAATAAATTTGATATAAATTTCTTCGCATATCCAAATGTCAGCTACTCAGTTCTTAACGTTAATTTAAAACCTTTAAGAATAAGAGTAGAAGGGAACCGTTTGAGGACAAAATGGAGTGGGGGGTAAGTCGCGCCCACAAGATGGCGGGGTTAGGAATGGTGGTGTGGGTGGGGGCCGGAGTGGGGGTGAGGGTAAGGTCGGTTTCTTTTCGGGGGCCATTTTCAACGCTTTGAAGGCATTTTCACCCCTAAATAGTGACCTTTTGGTAGTATTAAGAGCCTTTGGCAGTCCAAGTCCTAGAGGGTAGGTAAATGCGCGCGCATACACTATTGTGATTGGGAGGCCTGAGGATAGGCCACGCTCCATAGTTTCTGATTGGTCCATGGACTCCGCCCCCTAGTTTCTGATTGGTTGAGGGCGTGGCTTGTCGGCCATTTTGTCGACCATTCATGTTTTGGCGGCCATTTTGATTTGGAGGTTATTTTGTCGGCCATGACGGAAATTTTAAAATAGTATTCTAATAAGGGGATCTCATACTAGCTCATAAAACAAGTATAGAACGCAGTACGCCCCCCTGGTTTCTTTCGCCCCACGTTTTAGGTTAGGTCAATACACGTACATTAGATTAGATTAATAAACGCACGGCTTAGGTTAGGTCATCTTAATAGGTTAGGTCAATACACGTACAATATAAAATATTAGGTTAGGACAATGCTCGCAAGAGCCGCAATCAACTTCTATTAAAGAGAACATTCGTTAGTTTAAAAATACACTACTAAATGGCGTCACAGACTGAAATTTTTTTTATCTTTTTATTACTGATAATAATCAAGGCGTTCTGCTAGAAGTAGCGTACGACCAATATCTCACTGGTTTTTAAAAATACACCATTAGGTGTCGCCACAAAAACAAAACCAGTCAATCAGAATAAAAATCGCCCATTGATACACCGCTACCTTTAATTACTACTCATAATTAAAATTGTCTGCGACGTGGTTGACAGACAAAACAAATAGGTCACCAAAACAAAGTTGTCTCAGAAAAAAAATGACCCCAAAACAAAAATGAATGCCAACAATCAGAAAAAGGGGCGTGATCTACCCTTAGGCCCTCCAATCAGAACGCGAGACCTGGGCGTACACACACCAATCAGAAGACAGGATTGGGACGTCTCCTGAGCTCTTTAGGTCAATTCTCGCGCGTAACCATTGACCTAACCTAAAATTTTATATTGTACGTGTATTGACCTAACCTAAAATTTTGCGTGTATCAATCCGTGAGTAATGGCGTAACCAAAACCGTGTCTTTATTAATCTAACCTAATATTGTACGTGTATTGACCTAACACGTGGGGCGAGAGAAACTAGAGAAGCTAGAGAGAGGAGAAAAACAAAAGAGACGAGAAAGATGAGAGAAGTGAGAGAAACGAGAGAGATGAGTGGGGACGAGAGAGGCGAGATAGACACGGCATATGAGAGAAACGATAGAAACGAGGAAAATGAGGGAGACGAGAGAGATGAGAGAAACGAAAGGGACAAGAGAAACGCAGGGGCAAGGAGAAGAGCGAGACGTGAGAAACGCGAGAGACGAGATAAGCGCGAGAGCAAGAGAAGAGAGTGTGAGAGTGAGAGTGAGAGTGTGAGTGTGAGTGAGAGTGAGAGTGAGAGTCAGAGTGAGAGTGAGAGTGCGAGTGAAAGTGAGAGTGAGAGTGAAACACACAACACACATCACAAAACACGACACGCGACACGCGACACGCGACGCGCGACGCGCGACACGCGACACGCGACACGCGACACGCGACACGCGACACGCGACACGCGACACGCGACACGCGACACGCGACACGCGACACGCGACACGCGACACGCGACACGCGACACACGACACACGACACGACACACGACACACGACACACGACACACGACACACAACACACAACACACTAGCCCGCATACACATGAGCACACACGCACTCACACGCACAAATACACACACGCACCCACGCACGCACGCATGCACACACACATACACACACACGCGCGCGCGCGCATACACACACACTCACACGCACCCACACGCACTCACACATAAACGCACATGTACGCGAGCGTACGCTTACGCTAAGGTAGACACTCTTATACGAGCAGCGACCCACAATAACACCAATACAGCATCTTTTACAAACAGTATTTTAACCTAGGAGATCGATCGCAATACTTGAGTGTTTAGCTGGGTAATTTCAAGAAGTATGTTACCTGTGACTGGATAAAGGATAATTAAAATATGATTTCTTGGTTATGATTTGGACATCCTTGTTTACATATCATATAACGTTTTATAATGTATTAATTTTCACTTTTATAATTATGATGTAATTAAAAATCTAATAAATAAATAAAATGTATTGTAATTTTAAGTATCTGCTTAATAATTTGAGTTGTGTGAAGAACGTAATCTAGATTATTTTTTTATGTTTTATATCCAGTAGTAGTTACCTGTATACAATGTGTTTACAGCTTATCTCAATTACACATTTGCAGTAGGTACATTACCTTGAAAATGTCAGAATTGGTGTCAAGTGTTGTGTTTGATTATATAAGAAAACAGTTAGAAAAACTGAAGATAATGGATTATAGAATTATCATTAGTAATCACGATGAAAATAGACGAAATATTGTGGCAACGATTTTAAGAGCAGAAGTTGAAGACTTTGGAAATGGTACTATACATAATTTCATTCTTAAAATAGCTCCCGAAGATAAAAGTTTCCGGAAATTTCTCTACTGCTCTGCCTTGTTTGGACGTGAAATTTATTTTTATACAAAGATTTTACCAGAATTAGAAAATATTCAGCTTAATATTTCTGAGCCGTTTGATTCGTACGTTAAATTTTATGGAGCTAGTGTTGAAACGAATTACGAAACCGTTATATTGGAAGATATGACTAAACATGGATATATACAACTTAACCCAAGAGAGCCTTTGGATTACAATCACACTTTACTGATAATGAGGAAATATGGCCAATTACACGCATTGTCATACATTTTACGTGATTTTAAACCAAAATATTTCAAAAGCTAAAAGAGAGTACGGCGGACAATTATTTTACAAGCCCTAATCTTAAAGATTTAAACAATTTGTTTATTGAAAATGCAAATAAAGTATTACTTGGATTGGATCCTGTTCATAATAAAGAAGCATTTGACAAATATAAAAATTTTATTCCAAATATGCAGAAAATTGTATATAAGGCTCTACAGTCAGAGCCCGCTGGTAAATATGCAGTAATTGGACATGGAGATTGTTGGATAAACAACATTCTATTTAAATATGTATGTAAAGTTTTTTTGCTAATTTAAAATTATCTGAAAATTAGCATGTGGCTGGTAATAAATGAAATTTATTTGCAAGGTACCTTTATTAAACTAAAGAATCAGTAGTTAAAGGTATTCCGCTTCGGTTTTTTAACTTATTTATAACACTGGATGTCTCTAAAGATAAAACCATACCTATTAGTACTTTCGTTCAGGTATTTTTAACTCCCGACGAAAAAAACGGGGTCTTATAAGCTTAACGAGTGTATCTGCGTATCTGTGTATTTAAGTGTCTGTGTGTCTCTGTGCATCTGTGTAATTGTGAATCAGTCTATCTGTGAATCTGCGCATCTGTGTATCTGTGAATCTGTATCTATGTATCTGTGTATTTGTGTTTCTGTGCATCTGTAAATCTATGTATTTGTGTATCTGTGCATCTGTGTATCTCTGTATCTGTGCATCTGAGTATCTATGTAACTCACATACGCGCACACGCACACGCGAGCAAACACGCATCGAATCACGAATAAATCTTTCAAAAGTTCTTGGGTCAAAACTTTGTCTATATCGGATAAACTCTCAATCTTAAAAAAAGCACTGTAAGCGTTTTTATAAAGGTTCTATTTATATAAGTTTCTGCTATAAAACATTTTAACGCGAGGCTAAGTAAAGTTTAAATGTATATTATATAAATTTAGCTATTTAAGGTTCATATATTATCTATTACCTTTTTACAAGGTCGTGGCTAGGGGCGCGCGAAAATTGTAACCTCAATCTGTCTAAAGATGGAAACAAAAAGGAAAATTAAAATCTACGGTAACCTAGGATTCTTTCAAAGGATTGTGGAGTAACGTAGCTTGAATCCTAGGTTACCGTAGATTTTAATTTTCGTTTTTATTTCAATTTTTTTTAGACAGATTGAGGTTATAATTCGCCAAATTTCGCGTGCCCCTAGTCACGGCCTTTTTACAATACAAAAATTTTCGTACGTGTATATCTTTAATTGATTACGTGTGTTTTGTATATTTGAATAAGTTAAAATTGTCATTGACTCTAGTCCCTATTTGCTAATATACGACGATACAGGCATAAGAAACGTATGTGCTGGCCACATCGGATTTTTTTTAAACCAGACTAAGTGGGGGAGAATAAACAAATATTCCGAAGCATCCACATTTTTCATTTAGAACTTTAGGAAAGTTTTAATCGATTAACTATTTAAACTATACAAGTAGTGTACGTCTAAATAATATTCCACGATGGTTGGATTAAAAGATTGATTATTTGTCACATAGTTATATCAATTTATTTAAGGTGTTGTAAATATATATTTTGGTTTTAGGATTCAGCTAATCCGACTACACCAACGAACATTTGTTTAATTGACTGGCAATTTGCACGAATTGGATCACCTGCCTTAGATTTATCCTATTTTCTGTTTACATCAACGGATAAAAAATTAAGAGATTTATACTACGATCATTTTATACAAGAATATCACAAAAGTTTGTGTAGCTTTTACGTAAAATTAGGAGGCAACGTTACAAATTGTTTACCATACGATATTTTACAGGAGCATTTGAAGAAATTCAGTGTGTATGGTATATACGTAGGTTTACAAGCATTGTATTATATGTTATATGAACCAAAGGAAAAAAGTATGGATCCAAATCAATTGTGGAAATTTGAATGTACGAGTGATAAAGAATCTCTTACACGTTTAACTGAGGTTGTTATGGACTTTGTAATGTATGGTTACGATTTAGACTAATAAACCTCGATATTTGTAATACTATTAATAAAACAAAATTGTACACAAATAGTTTTTTCCACAATCACTAAGAAATAACAAGTTTTGGTCTCTAATTTTAGTAATCAAAACGGGCGTTTAATTACTAGTGAGAAAAAGTTTGTTACCGGCCAAATGTGCACTGGCACATTACCCGACGCAGGCAAAGTGATGCATCGTAGTTCAGTGAAATGGGCTGTGATATTTGTTTACAAGTACATACTTTCTAGGGCATTCGTTGTTGCTCTACACAACATCGAGAATTATATGTCAATTTTGCATCATGTGATATTAACCAAAATAAACAAAAAATGATGTTTTACGTGACCACTTCAATCAAATACACACTAAATGTTCTGTTTAAAATTGATACTTTAATCGAAATATTGGTGTAATTGCACTATGCTTAGAATCCTGCAATATTACTCAGTAATTCCCTTATATGTGAAAAAATTAAAAAAAAACCCGACACAAAAAATTCTACTTTTACAAACCCAAAAAGAATAGTAGATTTCGCAACTAGTGTGCTGTTTACACATTTCTTGATGCGAGGTCGTTCTTTTTTACCCGAGGCGTAGCCGAGGGATAAAATATATGACCGAGCACCAAAAAGGTGACAGCGCACGTGTTGCGAATACATTTTTTTGTAATCGTTTACATAAAATTAGAAAAAAATTAAATTTTGAAATATTTGTTGACAAATGTCAAATTAAATACACAAATAAAAAAGTTTATGTATTTAGTTATATACCACTTTTCGCTTTATGTATTAAAAGTAACGATTACAAAAAATAATTTTTTTTTAATCATAGCTAAGAATACTCTCGATCAATTCACCTTTCAAACAAAAAAAAAACTAAATCCAAAATTGGTTCCTCCGTTTGGAAGCTACGATGCTACAGATAGATGCACCGTGTACATACAGTCCTGTATTAACGTGTGGAAAGTATTCTGAATGTAAATGAAGTGAACTTGCCGAAGAAATTTTTTTTGTGTGTGCGAAAATGCTATTTATATGTTGATATTGTGTTAAAGTGTAGGAAGGAATATGTATGTATATTTTTGCTTGTATAAATGTCGTAACATTGCCAATAATAAAAATGGAATGCGCGTTCAAGCGTAAATGGTGTTGTAATTTGTTAAATTATGCGGAAAGAGAAATCGCCCACATGAGAGGTTTGCATAAAAAGTTGAATCCAGTTCTGGATATTATATGCAGTGAATTTGACTACGAATAATGGTTCTTCGGAAGAGTTGTATGTTTGTAAAGAAATTCAAGACGGCTACTTTTTTCGCATCTTTTGTGCCCTGTTCTCTTTTTGGATGATCCACTCGGCAAAGAGGCGTAGTTTTTCCATGTTTTTGCGTAGAAACGAGAGAAAAGAGAAAAGAGAGAAAAGAGAAAAGAGAAAAGAGAGAAAAGAGAGAAAAGAGAGAAAAGAGAGAAAAGAGAGAAAAGAGAGAAAAGAGAGAAAAGAGAGAAAAGAGAGAAAAGAGAGAAAACAGAGAAAACAGAGAAAACAGAGAAAAGAGAGAAAAGAGAGAAAAGAGAGAAAAGAGAGAAAAGAGGGAAAAGAGAGAAAAGAGAGAAAAGAGAGAAAAGAGAGGAAACAGAGAAAACAGAGAAAAGAGAGAAAAAAGAGAAAAGAGAGAAAAGAGAGAAAAGAGAGAAAATAGAGAAAAGAGAGAAAAGAGAGAAAAGAGAGAAAAGAGAGAAGAGAGAGAAGAGAGAGAAGAGAGACAAGAGAGAAAATAGAGAAAATAGAGAAAAGAGAGAAAAGAGAGAAAAGAGAGAAAAGAGAGAAAATAGAGAAAAGAGAGAAGAGAGAGAAGAGAGAGAAGAGAGAAAAGAGAGAAAAGAGAGAAAGAGAGAGAAGAGAAGAGAGAAAAGAGAGAAAGAGAGAAAAGAGAGAAAAGAGAGAAAAGAGAGAAAGAGAGAAAGAGAGAAAGAGAGAAAAGAGAAAGAGAAGAGAAAGAGAGAAAGAGAAAGAGAGAAAGAGAGAAGAGAGAAAGAGAAGAGAGAAAGAGAGAAGAGAGAAAGAGAGAAAAGAGAGAGAAAGAGAGAAAGAGAGAAAAGAGAAGAGAGAGAAAGAGAGAGAGAGAGAGAAGAGAGAGAGAGAGAGAGAGAGAGGAAGAGAGAGAAAAGAGAAGAGAGAGAAGAGAGAGAAAGAGAGAAGAGAGAGAGAGAAGAGAGAAGAGAGGAGAGAGAGAGAAGAGAGAGAGGAGAGAGAGGAGAGAGAGAGAGAGAGAGGAGAGAGAGAGAGAGAGAGAGAGAGAGAGAGAGAGAGAGAGAGAGAGAAGAGAGAGAGAGAGAGAGAGAGAGAGAGAGAGAGAGAGAGAGAGAGAGAGAGAGAGAGAGAGAGAGAGAGAGAGAGAGAGAGAGAGAGAGAGAGAGAGAGAGAGAGAGAGAGAGAGAGAGAGAGAGAGAGAGAGAGAGAGAGAGAGAGAGAGAGAGAGAGAGAGAGAGAGAGAGAGAGAGAGAGAGAGAGAGAGAGAGAGAGAGAGAGAGAGAGAGAGAGAGAGAGAGAGAGAGAGAGAGAGAGAGAGAGAGAGAGAGAGAGAGAGAGAGAGAGAGAGAGAGAGAGAGAGAGAAGAGAGAGAGAGAAGAGAGAGAGAGAGAGAGAGAGAGAGAGAGAGAGAGGAGAGAGAGAGAGAGAGAGAGAGAGAGAGAGAGAGAGAGAGAGAGAGAGAGAGAGAGAGAGAGAGAGAGAGAGAGAGAGAGAGAGAGAGAGAGAGAGAGAGAGAGAAGAGAGAAGAGAGAGAGAGAGAGAGAGAAGAAGAGAGAGAGAGAGAGAGAGAGAGAGAGAGAGAGAAGAGAGAGAGAGAAGAGAGAAGAGAGAGAGAGAGAGAGAGAGAGAGAGAGAGAGAGAGAGAGAGAGAGAGAGAGAGAGAGAGAGAGAGAGAGAGAGAGAGAGAGAGAGAGAGAGAGAGAGAGAGAGAGAGAGAGAGAGAGAGAGAGAGAGAGAGAGAGAGAGAGAGAGAGAGAGAGAGAGAGAGAGAGAGAGAGGAGAGAGAGAGAGAGAGAGAGAGAGAGAGAGAGAGAGAGAGAGAGAGAGAGGAGAGAGAGAGAGAGAGAGGAGAGAGAGAGAGAGAGAGAGAGAGAGAGGAGAGAGAGAGAGAGAGAGAGAGAGAGAGAGAGAGAGAGAGAGAGAGAGAGAGGAGAGAGAGAGAGAGAGAGAGAGAGAGAGAGAGAGAGGAGAGAGAGGAGAGAGAGAGAGAGAGAGAGAGAGAGAGAGAGAGAGAGAGAGAGGAGAGAGAGAGAGAGAGAGAGAGAGAGAGAGAGAGAGAGAGGAGAGAGAGAGAGAGAGAGAGAGAGAGAGAGAGAGAGAGAGAGAGAGTGAGAGAGAGGAGAGAGAGAGAGAGCGAGAGAGAGGAGAGAGAGGAGAGAGAGGAGAGAGAGAGAGAGAGAGAGAGAGAGAGAGGAGAGAGAGCGAGAGAGAGCGGAGAGAGGAGAGAGAGAGAGAGAGAGAGAGAGAGAGAGAGCGAGAGAGAGCGAGAGAGAGGAGAGAGGGAGAGAGCGGAGAGAGGGAGAGCGAGAGAGCGGAGAGAGCGGAGAGAGGGAGAGAGGGAGAGAGGAGAGAGGCGAGAGAGCGGAGAGAGGAGAGAGCGAGAGAGGCGAGAGAGCGGAGAGAGGGAGAGAGAGAGCGGAGAGAGCGGAGAGAGCGAGAGAGAGCGGAGAGAGGCGGAGAGAGCGCGAGAGAGGGAGAGAGGGAGAGAGGCGAGAGAGGCGGAGAGAGCGGGAGGAGAGCGGAGAGAGCGGAGAGAGGGAGAGGAGAGAGCGGAGAGAGGCGAGAGAGGCGAGAGAGCGGAGAGAGCGGAGAGAGGCGAGAGAGGGAGAGGCGAGAGAGCGCGAGAGAGCGAGAGAGCGCGAGAGGCGAGAGGGCGAGAGGGAGCGAGAGGCGAGAGGGCGAGAGAGGCGAGAGAGCGCGAGAGAGCGTCGAGAGAGCGCGAGAGAGCGCGAGAGAGCGCGAGAGAGCGCGAGAGAGGCGAGAGAGCGAGGCGAGAGAGGCGAGAGAGCGGAGAGAGCGCGAGAGGCGAGAGGCGAGAGAGCGCGAGAGGCGAGAGGCGAGAGAGGCGAGAGAGCGCGGAGAGAGGCGAGAGGCGCGAGAGAGGCGGGAGAGGCGAGAGGCGAGAGAGCGCGAGAGCGAGAGGCGAGAGAGGCGAGAGGGCGAGAGGCGAGAGAGCGCGAGAGAGCGCGAGAGAGCGCGAGAGAGCGCGAGAGAGCGCGAGAGAGCGCGAGAGAGCGCGAGAGAGCGCGAGAGAGCGCGAGAGAGCGCGAGAGAGCGCGAGAGAGCGCGAGAGAGCGCGAGAGGCGAGAGGCGAGAGAGCGCGAGAGGGCGAGAGCGCGAGAGAGCGCGAGAGGGCGAGAGGGCGAGAGAGCGCGAGAGGCGAGAGAGGCGAGAGAGGCGAGAGAGCGGAGAGAGGCGAGAGAGGCGAGAGGCGAGAGGCGCGAGAGAGGCGAGAGGGCGAGAGGCGAGAGGCGAGAGGCGAGAGGCGAGAGCGCGAGAGGCGCGAGAGGCGAGAGGGCGAGAGGGCGAGAGGGCGAGAGGGCGAGAGAGCGAGAGGAGGCGAGAGAGCGAGAGAGCGAGAGAGCGAGAGCGAGAGAGAGACGAGCACGATCAACTGATATTACAGAAAACATTCGCTAGTTTAAAAATACACCACTAGATCGCGTCACTAACAAACATCTGCTTTTAAAAATAAGTGTAATCTAATTAGTGGGATTTTTTGTCACGCGCAAAGAACTTGAACATCGTATTTCCGTTTTCATACAGGTAAGAATCCCACTAACGAGGCCATAGTTAGTGCGACCCCCACTCCTCGACTCCCCAAGGTAACCGATCCCATCCAAACATTTCCTAGTGCTTACACCCATTCTTCCGGTATAATTTAAATAAAAACAAGCGCAGGTGTCTACATGTTGTCGCCCTTGGGTATTGAGCGCGGACGCAGTCCGCTATGTTCGGATAGGATCGGTTATCTTCGGGAGTCGAGGAGTGGGGGTCACACTAACCATAGTCTCGTTAGCGTGATTCTTGTCTATATGGTCATTTTTTATATTAAAAAAGGTAAGCAAAGCGACATTCATTGTCAATTTATGTTTACACTCTAGAAAAACAAATCTCGGTTTTGATATTAAAAGATAAGCACGATAAAAAGTAAAATATACCGGTGATCGCAAATTTTTCATCTTCTATTTAAGCTAGGATGATGACAGAGTGCCCCTACTAAACGTGAAATAAGGCTTCTATATTATTTTACATACAAGATCTGACTTAGCGGAAATATCTCTCTTAATGGAAATACCTCTGTCAAAAATAAGAGTTTAATATTTATAAATAGGTCTGAACGTCCATTCGGAAAACAAGATATAAAGAGTTGAAGAAAAACTTAGCGTTTAAAAATATATTTTAAAAACAATACATCATTTATTTAATTACATTTTTATCGGTTTTCTCCTTCGATTGTAATTCGTCACTGTCATCATCATGGTTTTGAGGTGCATCCTTCTCCTGTACCTTATCGCTCTTTTTCTGTGAATCATCACCATCATCATGGCTTTGAGGTATATTCACCTCATCCACTTCATCTTTTTCATCTTGAACGGTTATATTGTAGCAGTTTATTAACCAGTCAGTGAAATCTATAATGTCCCCTGATGTTGGTTCATAAATCTTTATTTATCACTATTATTACGTAGATGTGAGATTATTCTTAAATTAACTTTTTCTACTCGCCCACGTAGACGACGTAATTTGGGATTGGGCCTGACCTTGAGTAGCCAAGCTCAGAATCAAATCTACTTTAGTCAAGTTCAGAACCTAATCTACTCCGTGACTGTGTTTTTTCACGTAATCTAGCCTTTGGAATTTCCAATGACTTAATTTGGAATTGGAAAAGATACTATAAATACGTACATTTGAGTTTAGTTAATTTAGTTCTATCAGAAGAACATATATTCGTCATGGAGTTTTTAAGAGCTAAAGCGGCTGATATTGACAACGAACGCAGAATATATGTATATATATATATATATATATATATATATATATACATATAAAAGCATGTGAAGATGACAATGCACTATCATGCGCCATTTTATGCATCTACCGTGACGTCACACCACGCCTTTACAACGATACGAAGTTATTACCATTTCCAGGGCCTTTCCACTGCCAAGGGATTATTACCCTATCTTTGTTCCCTTATAAAAGGGAAGCAAAACTTAAAAAGATAACGTAACGAACTGGTCGGTACAAGAAACGAAAAGGAAGTGAAATAAGCGTCTTCAATACTCGTTTACGCATAAAACAACTAAAATAGATATTTGAAATATACACAGGGACGTTCGTAATTATGTCGACTAAAGTGAAAACATGGAGATATAAAAAATGCAATTATTGAAAGAATAAAGAAATGCTTAATTATACTAATGTAAAGTAAATATATTTATCAATAATAAAGCAAATTTGAAACTTAATTAAGATAAAGATAGGCAAAAATTGGCACGTTACAAGAAAGCTTTTAAAGGAAACTCTAACGCTTATCTAGTGTTGGAGTAAAACCTATGCAAAATTAAGGAAATTATAGATAGATGCCATGTCTAAATTACAACTCGTCAACGAATTACATAAACCTGCACGAAAAAAATTGAAACGAATAAGTAAAGGCTTTGATGACCTTTGGCAAGCAGATTTGGCGGAATTTAACACATATGCCAAACAAAATAACGACTATAAGTATATATTAGTGATTATCGACTGTTTTTCGAAACACGTGTAGGATAAAGGGTTAAAAATGGAAAGCAAGTCAAGAGGTTACCAAATCCATGCAAACAATCTTCAGAAAAGGTCGAAAACCTAAAAATTTGCAGACAGGTGGAAGCCAAGAATTCCTACAATGAGCGTTTTGCTAAACTAATGCAGCGTTATGGAGTCAATCATTACTGCACCTACAGCACACAAAAGGCTGCAATTACTGAACGTGTTATCATAACCGTTAAGTGTGCTCTATATAAGACGTTTAGTGTACAAGGTAAATACAAATGGATTAATATAATTGATACTCTAACGAAGGATTATAACAATCACAAGCATAGAGCTACCAGAATGAAGCCCAAAGACGTCGGTAATCAGACAAAGCTAGAGGCTTAAATTCACATAAAAACATTCGAGAGGAATCGATATTGTGTGGGTGACATAGTACGAATCGGTAAATTTGAAGTATTTTGCCAAAGGATACACACCCAATTGGTCTAGTTAACTATTTAAAATTGTGAAAGTTCGCATTATTAACCCTATAACAAATAAAAAATTGGGTGTGTTGTTATATTACAAAGGTAAATTGCACCACGGTCTAGCTCAGTGAGGTACAAATTTACTGTAATTGAGAACTCATTCATCAGGTGAGGGAAGCAGAGATTTGTCCGTAGATGTAATTACTATTACCATTTGTTTTATTGGCGCCACTCAATTTCTAGGTTTGATAATTAAAATACAACAAAAATTGAGAAAAGTTGCATCTCAAAGCATAAGCTAATGACGGTTTTCTTGTTCCTACTTTTGTTCCTACTCTTATTCCCTATTAAATATAATATACAGAAAATGTAGTTAGACACATTTACATACCTTATAAAAGGGAGTAAAACGCAACAAAAAGATAAGGTACTGAACGATAGGAAGCACCGAACGGAAATGCACAAGCCTGTTCATTTCACGTTGCGCATAGAACAAAAATTGATGTCTAAAATATACACAGGGACGTTCGTAATTATGTAGACTAAAGAAAAAGTATCGAGATATAAAAAATTTAATTATTGAACGAAAAAAGAAATGCTTAAAGATACTAATGTAATATAAGTTATTCCTAAAGTGTTGGGGATTGGATCAAAAAAACTTATAGTTTGTGAGATAAATTACTTATATAGTCATAGCAATAGCTTTCACAAAGTATGTAGCTTTTATATCAAATAAAACACAAAAGTAATTCTTGTATTTTTTTTAAATATAAATATTACATTAATAAACAATGTTTTTTTTAAATTTTATCATCTTATCTAGTAAACTTAAAGTACTTCTATAAACCATTTAAATTACTTGATGGTCATCTTCCTGAATCTGGTCAACGTGTCCACCCTAAGCAGCCAATTCCTGCTTTGTTTCACCTTTAGGAACGTTTTCTAATATCGAGTTGCAAATTTTGTGATGATCCTCGTTTTCCCATGGTTGAAACACAGCTGATGTTTTGTTCTAGTAATATTTTTATCAAATATCGAGGTACTTGTAATTAGCATAATATTCTGCTTTCTCAATACATTCAGTTATTACAAATAATGTGTCTTTATAAGCAGAATTAATATTTTCTAAGCTATATTTAACATTTGCCGGCATAAACAGATCATCACCCCATAATAAGTTGTGCATATACATTTTAAGCGGCATGTCACCAAGTAAATTCATATCGTCTAAGGTTCTATCCACTTCATTCAAAATTAATGAATTATAACCTTTATTGGCATAAAATATCATAAAACTTTTAATGGTATTGTTTAATTTAATTTGTTTATCTAATAATGTCTTAATAATAACTTTATTTGCACACTTTGAATTTATAGCACTTATCAGGAATAACAATATGTTGTAATATATTCAGTACAAGTAAACAGCTTTCAGGGGAGCACTTTCCCATCAAAGAACGCTTCAGGTACTTTCTGTAGACTTGATCACTACTGTACCATAGTTCCACCTGCAACTTATTTTCAAGACTGCTCATAATGATAAAATTGTTTTCTGAAACAGAAGAGGAATATAAAATGCTATGTAAAGTTATATCCCTAACGTCTAGAATCAGTGAAATTAAAATTTACTAATCGTTTATCATCGCAAGATATAAGTATTGCTTTATTCTGTTTGATTATAAACACATCATGTTTCTTTGACCTTATGATGTTGATATCCAATGACTGTAAATAGTTCTAACTTTACTTACGTAATTTTAAGCATAGTATCAAATGCTAAACCGGGGCCGTACAATAGTGCAGGGGATGACTTGCCTAGAAATGTGGTCAACGAACTCAGAAATTCATGTCGTTGACCCCAAAAATTGGGGTGAATGACCCCAAAAGCTATATTTTTGGTTTATGCATATATAATACATTGGTATCATGCTTCATTTTTATCAACTTTGCCTTTGTTATAGTGATTGACATTTGCACATGTTACTTACTATGCTTGCGGAATACTTTCACACGCTTTAGGTTATTACTGTTAGATTACGTTGCAGACAGACGCACGCATACATTGCACTTTGTTTATTATCTTTACTTGCGTTTACCAAGAATATCTATTAACACCTGTTCTTAACCCTACTGAGATCATATAAAATACTTTCTCAGGCCTACACTTGGTACTTATAGTATACGTTGCATTTATTATAGTTCATAAGCTTTGCTTATAGAGGTGTATCATTCTTATGTAAATTTTTTATTGCATCAGTTCATCGTACCGACCACTTACATTAGTTGGCAATTTTGTTAACGTTAACAGATTTACATGTATATAATCTTCAAATTTTGTTTCAACATTCAGTCATTAGATACATACTAACCAAGTCATCATCCAGCAAACGTTCAAAGTTATCATTAAATAAAAAACCAGAAATCCTTCAGGATTTATTGGTACCACCACCAATTAAAATTGAGCCACTTCCGACAGTAGATGAAATTCCCATTATATCTATAAGGGATAGTGATATGGAGGATGATTTATCCAGATATTTTGAAAAGTAAGTATACTTACTTAATTTGTAGTTTTCATTTAGCGATTTGTTTATTGATAAATACAATACTAATCATTGTATTATACTGTAGCATCACACCAGTAACAACAGTGCTGGCAACTCCACCGCCACCAGTACAACATGCAGGGAAAAATTTAGACTTGATTCGACCACCTGATGAGGAAAATTGCACTCAATAGGATCCTTGCACAATCCAACAATTTACAAAAAAGAAGTGCCAGGTGGTTTCCAGAAATTTTGGTTCAAAGTGAAGTGTTGAAACTAGCTCGTGTTAAACAATTGACAATTGAATTGGTGGAATGTACAATTTAGAAAAAAATCAAAAAAATATACGACCGTTTTACTTGTAACTTTGTTTTTAATTGCATAGTAAAATAACAGTAGACGTATTATGTAAGACGTGTAAGTTGATCATTATTGAGCTCAAGTATTGAGCAAAATGGAGCGTAGTATTCTATCTTCAAGAGGCTAATAAGTATCCTTTGTAACATTATCAATTAACGCACAGTAGATAAACACAATGCATATTAAGGGACTAATCGGAAATATGCAATAATAAACAATAAAGAAGCAGGTACTAAATTTATTGATTTAAAGTAAAACAAAATATATAAACATCAGATATACTTATAAACAATAAAATGTAATGGTTAAATAATTAAAAGCATTTATTAGGACAACTACTTTTTGCTTGAGTTTTCCGGTAATTCACTAATAGCTCAAACGGATGATTGGTCCTTATTTCTTTTAATTCTTGTTTTACCCTTTCTTTATTGTGTTTAGTTATATGTATTTTATTCTCCACATCTAATTCTTATTCCTTGCGTTTGGTAGGACTTTTATTTATTTTCGTTGTTTTTTTAGAATGTTGTATTCTTAATAAAGGTTTAATTATATAATTGGAAAAATTAAGCGTTCGAGCAATTTCAACACCTGTTGGTTTAGCTTCAATTCTATTCTTTTTCGAAGTAGAATTTGGTTTACGTCCTGACAATAATAATTTAGCCCGCTGTATTTTTTGTTCTTTATATTCCCGTATATCTAGCATTTTGTAAAACACTTTTTGATGAATTCTTGCATAGTCGGGCATTCCATTGTTTAATTTTTCTTTACTAGAAGTCCCGATTGATTTATCTGGTGTATTTCCAGCATTATATTTAATAATAATAATAATAATCAGATTTATTTGATTTCAAAGTTGTTTCTTAATTTTCTGGAAAAATTCATAAACATGGCGGTTTTGTGACATTGACGAAAAATGTATTGAATGTGTAGCTATTCCGTTTGTTGTAGAGATAAATTGACTGCGAAATATCTGGTATTATAATAAATAAATGCAATGTAATTGTTCGCTCAATGTATAGGTTCCCTATGGGTAATTTTAATTCGTTTATTGACATTCTTATTATTCTATTTTCGAAACTCAATATTAACAATAATTTTGTTCTTTTATGTGGGGACTTTAATATTAAATTTAACTCCAACGACAATCAAGCCATCTATCTTACTGACACAATGCATTAGTTTTGGGCTTAGTCCCACTATTTGTACACTATTATAACATGTATAATTTACATGAATCTACTGATTGGCCCTCACAGATAATATGCTTTGGACAAATTTTCTACATTTTTAAGTATATTTATCAATTACTTTTTATTTTGTTTGTTTCTTCAAAAGATCGTCAATAGTCACAACTCTCTTAGTAACAGTTTGATGCCCGCTTAAGAAATGTACTTATTACTTTAAACGACAACTACAAAAAATGTCATAGTGATCATACGTTTGTCCTGAGCAATAAATATCGCAAATTCCATAAATCTGAATTAAAAAAATCTAAAATACAAGCGAATAATAAGTACCGTCATCCGGGGTGAATTGGAACACAATTTCATTGTTTTTTGCTAATAAGTTTTGAGAACATACTCCAAAAATCTTTAAACAATTTATGTAGAAAGTACATACCTTTGGCTACCACTTAATATATATATATATATATATATATATATATATATATATATATATATATATATATATAAGAGATAGAGAAACGGTTAAATTGGGCAAAGTTGCTAAATCCTGTGGCAAGAAATATGCCGTCAAGAAAGTAAAATTATTTTGTACGGTTCCGGATATATCCGATAAAAACCGAAATTCTGCGATTTCGTTTTTATTTTTTTCTGGCCTTATTGGTAAAGATACTTTAAAACTAATAAAACAATAGATCCATTTTAATGGTCTACAACATGGTATTTTTTATTTGCTTCTATAACGTTTCGTCCTCACACAACCATCATCAACTTTATTTTCTTAAATGCGACGAAAATGAATTTTTCTCTAGTTGGTTACCTTATTATATTCTGAATGCAATGGTATATCACATTTCATGTTTTTCAACGTTTTGAATCTTAAAAACTACCCTCATTTAAATTCTTTTTGATTCGATCCTGCGCTATCTTCAGTTTGTAATTACTTACATAAACTGAACTAGAAGAGTATTAAATGATAGAATATGAACTACTCTAATATTGCACTTTACTATTTATTATGATAAAATACATAATAACTAGATACTAATGAAAAATAACTAATATCCACATAATAATAATAACCCCTAACAGAAATAGCTAAATATTAAATTACGAAAAAATACATAATTTTAGTTTAGAATGTACAATTTACAAATGTTCGAACAGATTTCCATTTACACCCCTACACAACTCTATTCTTTTACACATATTTTGTACTGCCCTTTGAATATCACGCCTTCGTAAAGAATTAAACCCATTTATAATATTTTCTCGCAATATCATTTGGAACGGTTTTGTACATTTTGTTTTTTACGTGACCCCACAGGTAATAGTCCAATGGTGAAAGATCCGGTGACCTCGCTGGCCATTCCACCACTACACGATTACCAATCCATTTTCCAGGGAATTGCCTATGCAGAAACTCTCTTACATTTCGAGTATTATGAGGCGGCGCCCCACCTTGCTGAAACCATAAGTTTTTGATTCTATTCAGTGGTAATTCATCTAAGTAATCTAAAAATATTGTCCTAAGAAATTCAAGATAACCTACTCCATTTAAGGTTTCTTCATAAATAAAAGGTCCAAGAATTCTATCACCATTGATGCCAGCCCATACGTTGAGACCAAATCGTACTTGAGTTCGAATTGGCCGATTAATTCGTGGATTTTCCACTGCCCAAATATGTTCGGTATTTCTATTAAAAATTCCACAATTGGTAAATTTAGTTTAATCACTACAAATTATTTCATTTAAAAAATTGTTATTGGTTTCAATTTGCTGCCTCAGCCAGTTACAGAACTGCAAACGTCTTTCTTGATCACCTTGTCATAAACAATGAGAGATATGTATTTTATAAGGTTTCATGTTATTATTTTTTAATATTCGCCAGACTTTCATATGTGATACATTTGGTAAATTAGTGTTATTAGCCAATTCTCTGGTCGATTTGAACGTGTTATTATTTATCTCAAATGAGAAACATACATGTAATATAAAAAAAATGTGATATTACCATCATATCACATTTTACTTCATAAAATCTATATGAGCTGGGTCCTTTGAGCAAACCTGTATTACCTAGCTCTACGCAAATACGTAATACGTAAAATCTATAAGTACCTGATTCATAATAGCATCATTTTCATCTTGCGTGATTTTACTGCCATATGATTTCCTGGCTTTCTCAAATGAACCAAATTCCGCAATATTTTTATCTAATTTTTGAAATAGGGATCGGTGGGGCTCTATTCTCGCAGGATATTCTTCTTCATACATATCACTAGCTCTCTCTGAATTTCTATTACATTTATAATAACATTTCAGCATATCTCACCTTTCAATAAACAAAAAAGGCATTTTTAAATAAAAATTATACCAAAATTTTTGAAAATAATTCACACTCAAACCAAATGTCACAATTAATAATAATTGTTTTGAAATTTAGAGCTATTTCAATGTCAAAGTTATCATAAGAACCACCTGACTGCCAGGTAGCTTCTTTCTCTTCATCATCACTGTCCACAATTTTTCTTTGTTGAATCCGGCCTATCTGTCACTGAGCTTGGTAGAAAATCGATTTCAGTAAGAACTGACCTGTCAAATGGGAAAATTCCACATTTTTTAAATGCAGATGTAATATTTATTGGCGTTAAAGCCATTTTAAGAAATTCCCTTACGTATACGGAAACTTCATAAATTGATAGAGGTTTTCCCGGATGATGCATTAACCAGGTGTTAACTGCAGCATTATATGCCAAGCTAAATGGTTTAAATACGCCTACGTCGAGGGGATGCAATTTTTTAGTTGCGTGTGGCGGAAAAGTTACTACAGTAACACCGTTTGCTTTAGCTAGATTCAGCACGCTAATGGAGAGGTGACTCTCATGATTGTCATACAGCAACACACTTGGATTTTACTTGGAACTGCACGAGTATTTTATAAAATGTTCCGTGACTTTTAGGAACAATTCGGAGTTCATCCATCCGGATACTGTTGGTAATCTCAAAGTTCCTGGGGGTGCTCCAGCAATCACATGGTCCTTAAACTGGACACGCGGAAAAATCATAGCAGGGGGTAGGTCATTTCCTGCTGCACTGACTATTACACATGTTGCTGCTAGTGCCACTTTTTCTCCGCTGGTGACTTTGCTGACCTGTTTTACCCCTTTAGCCGCCAATACTTTAGCTGATTTTTGAACAGTTACTGTCCCTGTCTCGTCCAAGTTAAATATTCTTGTACCATCACAAAATCTTTTATCCCCACCCGTTGCAGTTTGTAAGTCATTGAAAAAGTTGTTTACATTAAATTCGTTAAAAGATGTTGCCCTGGAGAAACTACATCCCTCTGGGGTTCTAAGAGATATTCTAGGATTCCTTTTAAGAAAACCCCTCATCCACTCTAATCCCGCGATTGTGTTCATTTCCCAAGTTTTCGGAGTTTGTATATTATTTATTTTTACGTGTTCGTAGGCTAATTTGCGGCATTCAACTAATGGCAATCCATAAAACATTTGAGAGCACTTAATGATATAGTCGGCCAAGGACTGTTCTTGATTTTGACTAAAAACTCTGTTAACCTCGTAGTTGGGAGTATATCTTATTTCTGCCTGTTCGTTGATTTTTTTCTTTTTTACATATCTGGAAAGAAAGAATGCAAGGTAACCTCACTTTAATGCCTTACATAAAAGAACATTATGATTAAAATTACCTTACCAGAGTCTGATAAAAATTAAACCATTCTCCTTTGCCACCGACCTTATGCTACAGCCATTTAGAACTCTTTCTACAGCACTTCTCATATGTTACTCCGAAAATGTTCCTTTTTTAGTCTTCCTTGGTGGATTTCTAGAATTTTGATACTTAAAACAAATTCCCTTAAAATGAGAAGTATAATTTTTAATAAGTTAACTTGTGCTAAACATGTGGGTAACACTGTTACCCACTAAATAATGTCTCACTGTTACTCATATCACCTTGAACTACAAACTACCTTATTTACTTACCCTACGATTAGAATTTTTCCAAAATACTTTTAGACAACAACAAAAAAAAGGTTCAATTTCTCACTCTACACATTAAAAACGGCCAAATCAATACGGATGGTTTTAAATTTAACGGATAAAATTTCTACGCAAAAATACTGAAACTAAACGTGCGAGATGCTTGCAAACAGAAACGCCTTTAATTGCATGAAGTTAGTTACGCATATGGGCAGCGACATTTGGGAAATAATGGCATAAATTGATAATAATTTGAATGTCTTACTGTTACTCATATTCCCCTACATACGTGAAATTGAAAAAAAAAGCCCAAATTGAGAGTGGTAGAAATCGATTACTCAAATGAGAAAAATGGGACAGCAAACAAAATCTGTAGATGGAATAATGAGGAATTGAAGGAGTGCATAATACAGCAAAATGAAATAGAAGCTAGTGATCTCGAAGTAGTTGCTATTTTACCAAGAAAGAAAAATGCAATAATAGAGACAAACAACATAATGCATGAGAGATTACTGGAAAGATCTAAATTGAAAATCGGCTGGGGACTATGCAAAGTGTTTGACCATATTGATCTAACTAGATGTTTTAACTGCAATGACTACAATCACAAAGAAAAATGTAAAAATAATCTATCATGTGGATACTGCTCAAGAGAGGATCATAAAACATATGACTGTGAAGTAGAGGAGTATAACTTGGCTTGTATTAATTGGTAACAGCACATTTTGATGAATATAAACTTTTTATTACAAAAGAGGCTCCGGCATTAATGTGTTTAACAGAAACTCATTTAACTGAAGACATCAGTGACTCGGAGATTGAAATATGCGGTTATAATATCATTAGGACAGATTCTTCGAGTCGATTTACAGGTGGTGTGCTATGTTATATAAGTAAGGGTTATAAATATGAGATAGTAGGTAGATACACTTTACAAAAAATTTATTGGTTTGCTCTGATAAGAGTATCTATACTAGATAAGAAATTACTTATTGAGGGAGTATATCGATCCCCTAACAGTCCGTACTCTGTATTCTTAGATTTTTTTGAAACTTTGTTGGATAATATAGTCCTAAAGGAAAAGCAGACTATTATAATAATGGGCGATATTAATATAAATTACGTAGGAGATAACTTATATGCAAATAGGCTTAAGCGGTGTTTAAATAATAATGGGTTGAAACAGTGTGTCACTGATTGGACACACATAGCACTTTCAGGTCATACAAGTACAATAGATTTAGTTTTTTTGCAATGACACTACACTAGATTGTAAGGTGCTTAGGCCCGTAATTTTAATTAACACTCTCTAATTCAAATAAATATAATAGGTTCTAATAAGAGTGAAACACATTCACATATTTTCGCAAAAAATTAACAGATATCGATCTCTTCGAAAGGAAAATTCGTGATCTGGAGTTATATTACAAAACTATAAGCGCAAATGATAAATATGACAATTATTATGCTAAAGTAATGGAGCTAATCAATGAAATGATGCCCATAACTCGAACAGTATGTAAGGGAAAATCTAATCCATGGATTGATCAAGCAATATTAGCTTTAATCAAACTACGGGATAAGAATTTCAAAAAATATTCTATTTCTAAAATAGAAGCTGTCAGGTTGCGTTGACGCACCCTGTATGTAGATGTTATAATGACGTGTATTACGTGTTTTGAGCACAAGTGTATTGAGTTTGAACGAAAAAAAAAATTTTTTGTGTGGATGCATAATGCATGTGGGTGTATGATACGCCACTGGAAATGTAGGAGAAATATAATTCAGTATGTAGATACGTGTATTTGAATATTAGAGAGACTTTAGTGTTGGAATAATTAGATTTTGATGAATGTAAATGTGAAAAGAAATTTGTCGAGGGGACGATAATGATTGCCACTGTATCGCTACTGTTTGGCTACCATATGGAATGGAATGTTTGAAGATAAAGGAGTAATCTTGGTTAGAAAATGTGAAGAATAAGTGTAGAATGTTTTAGAAAATATGTAGAGAAAGATTGGGTATGTTTAAGTGTTAATTTCAGAAAGTTTTTGTAATGTTGTGCAATCGTTTTGAGAATATATGTATGTGTATGGAATTTGAGACCTTAGACGGTGCTTATTTTTGCAAATGTTGCGGAACGAGATCGAGCGCATGTTGGAGATAAAGGGTAAAAGTTGTGTAATGGACCAGAGTGGCTACTGAATGAATGTGGTGACGAAAAATGATTTCTTCATGAAGTAATTGTAAAATTTGTAAGTGAAAACAAATATGGCGATGTATTGTAATTACACGCGTGCTTGTATAGAGGGAAGCAGCTATCAGAACTATGAAATTTTGAGTGAATACTATTGGAGAATATAACGCGGAAGAAAGACATGTTTAAAGATGGATGACTGAAGTTATAAATAGGAAAGTCAGAGATTGACGAGTCAGTTAAGCTTTTTCGTTTTTGGCTGTTGGTGAGAAACGCGCGTGCGAAGGTTGTGTGATAGAATGTGACGATGTTGGAGTTATGTTTGTGAATTTTAATGAGGCAGTAATTGTTTAAACAACTGCGTAACCCGAACCGGGGATGAATCGTAAAAGACATTCATAAACAAAACAATATTAAATTAAAGTTGAAGATAAAATTAGTTTGTTTATTTTCAAGAAAATAATAAGTGCGTATGCAGATTTGAATATAGATAACAGTTGTTATGTTAAAGTGTTAAGTGTAGCGCGTGCTCTTGTAACGAGTTTCAGCTAAAAGTACTTATGAGACCACCTGTTAAGTGAACGAAGCGTTCGTTGTATATTAAGCCAATGTTTAAGTAACGTTATATGACATTGAAAATTTATTTGTATAAGGGACTAAATTGGTGTAAAGGTTGCTAGAAATTTTAAAGAGGCAACCAAAGGTTTACCGTTATTACATGTTTGTGGGAGTAATAACCTCGCGTAGTGAACTAATCGCGGGTGCACAGAGGAATAAGTTTTGTTGAGCCTTTGTAATGTGCGTTCATGCAATTTAAAGGATTACCAATGGACTACACATAATTGGTTTACGGAAGAAAGAAGAAAGAAAATCCAAGGATTAATGGACAATTTTAAGTAAGAAATTAGATTTAAGAATTTTTTTTTAAGAACTCATTTAAGCCCGATTATCTTTTTGTTAGTTTACTTGCGTATGGTTGTTTAAATTATTAAATAGTTTTGAAAGGAAGAGATAATCGTTCTTGAGTCGTATTGTATGGTTTGTTTTAGTAGTAAGAAGGCAAAGTGGTACTTGGTGGTTTAACTTTCAACCACGCTGATGTAACTTATGTAGATATTTGTGCTTTTGATTATTTTATGCAGGACAATATATATATATATATATATATATATATATATATATATATATATCGTTATATTTTTCTTTTTACTTTGTTGTTTATTTAACAAAGTATGAAACACAGATGTAACATTTACTTAATTGGTGATCTTGTTTTGACAATTTTAAAAGTAAGCTTTGCATATTTTAATTTTTTTTGGATTTTTAAGATTTTATTAGTCAGGTTGATTGCAAAATCTTCATATTTGTTTTAATAGTGCAATGCACTATTAACAGATCAGCTGTTAGTTTAAATTTCATTAAGTATAATAAAAGTTGGAGTTTTGAAACCTTAAATGTTTACGAATGTCAAATACGATTCAGAAGTAAAGTAAATTTAAAAGATATCGTTCATGTTAAGAATTTTAAAAATTAATTACCGTTCAGTGAATGAATTTGAATGATCAATTTTATTTTAGAAGTTTTGGTATACGAGGTGTATTCAAAAAGTTTTTAATAACCTGGGTAGTACTAAATTTATTTGAGTTTGAGTTGAATTGTTTTGGACGAGTGTTTGGTTTAGAACCCTCGTGTGAGAGGTTATCGAGTAAGCACAATCCTACTTTCCACAATCAAGTAGGGTTAATTAACATCCAGCTTAAGACAATTATATTAGCAAAGTTTCGATTGTGGTGGCGCCTAGAGACATATTTTCCCGAAATGAGCTATTTGAGTATAAGTGTAAGGTGTTTAAGCTTATTAATCATTCATTTTACTTATTATTTCGACCACACCCATCTCCCTGTTAGCTGGCTTGGCAACCCGCTTACATTAGTGAGCATGCACGACGCCTAGTGCGGTTTGGACGTGTAACAAAGCAGATTGGGTGGAATATAAACAAAGCAGAAATGATGTTGTAAAACAAATTAGAAGAGCAAAAATAAGGTGTTACGAGGAAAATATTGATGCTAATAGAGGGGAACCAAAATTAATGTGGAGAACCTTAAAAAATATTGTTGGTAATAAATCAAATAAAGATTTTAGAGAAATCGAGTATACTGGAGTAGTTAGTAATGACTTACAAAATATATCTAACAATTTTAATAATTTTTACATGAGTAGTATACAGGAAATTGTGCAATCAATTCCACAAATAGATTTTATGTATAAAATGAACAAATTCAGCTCTAAAATGAGTTCATTTAAATAGGTTAACGAGAAAGAGCTCACAGAGATAATTTTTTTTTTATGATTGTGGACCTGAACAGGCTAAATTAGGCCTATCGTGCTAAAGCACTCAGGAACACTTAGGAGGATGGATAGAGGGATAATGAATTGCCAATAGATGCCTGTGAACAGTTACCTTAAATTTCCTCATATCATAAGTGAGAGGAAAACAGGAACTAGGGAGATCATTCCAGAGTTTAGAAGCCGTGTAGAAAAATGTAGATTGCGCCCGTTTGGTACGACAAGTGAAGATTTGTACTGCATACTGATGAAGTGAATGAGCGAACCGAGTATTTCTCGCAAAGATAGCCGGAGATGGTATCAAAGAATGTAATTCACCAGCACAATAGCCGTTGTAATAACGATAATACAAAGAAAGAACTGAAACCATCCTTCTGCGCTCAAGGGATTGTATGTGAGAAGTTAAAGACGGGTCATTTATAAGCCTAATCGCTCTCTTTTGAATACGATCAACGATATCGAAAGCGTATTGGGGAGCACTAACCCAGAGGTAAGAATTATATTCCAGATGAGGCCGAATTTGGGCCTTATACAGCAGTAGGAGTTGTCGAGAGGTAAAGTACTGCTTAGATCTGTACAAAAAGCCTATTTTACGAGCAGCTGTTTTGGTAGCTGACAGAAGATGGTCAACCCATGAGAGATTTGAAGATACAGTCATACCCACCGGAGTAATAGAGTCTGAAAACTTAAGAACTGAGCCATTCATACTTACAACAGGAAATGATCGATCTTTTTTGGCGGACATAAGGCAACACTGAGTTTTGTTAGCATTCAATTTAACTAGATTATTGCTTCCCCATTCGAGAATACGTTGAATGTCTTTGTTGATTGAATTTGCCATTTTAGCTTTAATTTCTTGATTTGACATAGAAGGTGGATTATCACTATGAGTAGACCGAGATGAACTACAGTGAAGAGTGCTATCGTCAGCAAAGCAATGGATGGAGTTAGTTGTTGAAGAAATAAGGTCATTTATGTACAATAGGAAAAGTATAGTCGCTATAACTGATCCCTGTGGTATGCCCACGTATTCGTCTTTTATCAAGGAAACTACAAACCCAGTTGATGAGTGTATCATTTAACCCAAACGAGGTGAGTTTGGCAAGTAAACACTTATGCCAAACTTGGTCAAATGCCTTTGAGATATCTAAAGCAACTACAACTGTTTCACCGGACTGCTCTACTGTATTGTTCCAAACTTGGGTCACATATGAAAGAAGATCGCCTGTTGAACGACTTTGCCTAAACCCATATTGGTGGTCACTAAGGAGTTTGTTAGTTTCAAGGAATGTGGGCAGTTGCTGATTGATTGCTTTTTCCATGATTTTAAACAAAACGGAAGTGATGGCAATTGGTCGGTAATTTGAGGGATCGGTCTTATCGCCTTTTTTGGGAATAGGTTGAACATTTGCTAACTTCCATAATGAAGGGAATTCCCCAGAAGACATAGAGATCGTATAGAACTTAGATAGGACTGGTACTAGTTCGGGGGAACATTTTTTTAAGACAATAGCTGGGATACCGTCTGGTCCAGTCGTGAGAAATTTGTCAGTTACCCAACAAGGGTAGTCCTGACGATGTCCCAATCAACATTATTAAAGTGGCGCTAAATCAATTCATTTCACCTTTACTCCATTTTGTAAATATCTCTTAGGAAACGGGCATCATTCCCGATAAACTAAAAATGGCCACCATTGTTTCCCTTAGAAAAGGTTCAAATACCGTCAAGGTTCAAGAATTTAGGCCAGTCAACATGCTTCCTGCCATCGCTAAAATATTAGAGAAGGTGGTATACAATCAATTGATTGACTATATAACAGAAAATGATATTATAACAGCATACCAGTCAGGTTTTAGAAAAGGACATAATTGCGAAGAGGCCATTCAAAATTTACTTAATGAATGGACAGAAAATGTAGATAAGGGGTTAATTACATCTGCAATATTTTTAGATTTGAAACGAGCCTTTGAGACAGTGGACAGGGCTAAACTTATAAGCACTCTGGAAAATCATGGTTTCGGTTGTGCTGTTATTCGATGGCTAGAGAACTACTTGACAAATAGGAAACAAAATGTAAAATGTGGTAATTGTGTATCTAATACGGTTACGATTAATCACGGTGTCCGTCAAGGTCCCTTGCTTTTCATTTTGTACATAAATGACTTAGAAAATGTATTGAAACATTGTAAGTTCCATCTTTTTGCAGATGATGCTGTGATTTATTTAGCAGATGATAATGTGAATAGTGTAAAACAAAAGTTACAAATGGATCAAAGTAAAGAAGTTAAAATTAAATGTAGGTAAAACCAAAGTCATGATTTTCAAGAGGCAAAATTCTCTCGACCTAATGGATTTCGAATTGTTTATTGACAGTGAGAAAATAGAATTAGTGCAAACAATCAAATACTTAGGAGTGTTTCTTGACAATAGGTTAAAATTTAGACATGTTGTATGAAGATTTCGAAAAAAATTGGTATCCTTGGAAGGTGTAGTGGATGTTTATCATTTTGGGCACGTAAAACTGTGTACAATACAATTGTATTGCCACATTTTCAGTATGCCGCAACAGTGATGTACCTAGCAAATAATAGTGATATTGATAGACTTCAGCGACTCCAGAACAGAGCTATGCGGATTATTCTGAGATGTGACAGATATACTCGTATCGAATTAATGCTCGAAAAGCTGAATTGAGTCAATGTCAGGTGTATGTTGGAAATAAATGCCTTGACATTTATACATAAAATACAGTTAAAGGTAATGCCTAAATACTTTGAAGGTATATTATACCAAGGAAATAATGTAAATAGCCATAATACTAGGAATAATAAGGACATTGTTGTGCAGTTTAAAAATACAAAAGGGGGTCAAAACACATTGTTGTATAAAGCAGTAATGAAATATAATAAATTTTGTAGTAACTTGAAAAGTATTAACAATGTCAAAAAATTTGCAAATATGTTAAAACTATATTTTAGGAAT
Source organism: Vesta saturnalis (assembly GCA_036346205.1). Classification (NCBI taxonomy): domain Eukaryota; kingdom Metazoa; phylum Arthropoda; class Insecta; order Coleoptera; family Lampyridae; genus Vesta; species Vesta saturnalis. Next base: position 3,254,233 of record JARFJB010001603.1, on the reverse strand, counting down.
AAGTTAGGAGAAAAATATGTCATATAATAAATAATGTATGTATATGTAAGAATGGATAGCAGTCTTTGCTAAAGAATAAAGTTGTTATTCTATTATTATTATTATTATTATTTTGTAATTTGACTGTTATCAGGTATAACGTGATATATATGTTTTTACACTTTTATTACGTACTTTTCTCTTGCGTTAATATTGATATATTTCATGTGTTATATATTTTTTTTATTTTTACACTTTTATTATGTACTTTTTTGTGAGCTGTAATCATTATTTGTGATGCCTGCTTTAAGAGATAAATAGATATATATTATTATTACAGAAAACAAAAGCAATAGGTACTATGATTCAGGTTAAACTTAAAACAATAAATATTACCTCCAAAATAAATAACTTTTTTCACTATCAATCAAGTAAGTATCACTTACAATATGTCGTTCTAATAGTTGTATTTACACAACCTTTTAAGTTGGCATAACAGGATATATATTATTTCCTGGATAGTAACTGTATGACAAACGTTACTATAGTACCAATGAAAGACCTCTACTTAATTTTCTACAATGACATAAGATTCTCCTAATGAATTTTTGTAATAAAATCATAGAATAATTGTTAATAGACGATATATCGTGTCTTTACATAGGAAGTAAGGATTTACATTATCTTGCTTTGTTAAATCTCTCGCATACGCTCGGGATTCAAATAATGCTCGATAGAGCAAATCCTACTTACTTCCCTTATAAAGTAATATACCATTAATTATATAACAAAGGTTTCAAAACAAAAAAAAAGAAAAAGAATATGTTACGAGGACTATTATTTATATTTTGAGCCTTGGCAACACTGATTGCAGTTAGGCGCCGTTTTACGTTTCCATAGAAACCTCTGACATTATTGACAATAACATACTTCAAACTTTTTGTCAATAGCGTTATTTGTGTTGTTTACGGTTACTTGAAGATTGCGTGGCAGCAAAGAAATGGAATTCAGTCGTGAAAATTTTCGTGCGATGATTTATTACGATTTATCGTTTATCTCGACAAGAGTGCATCGATCAACTAACTTCCAGATTTGGCGATGAAGCTGTATCCTTTGGCACTAAAACGCTGGTATGACGATTTTAATCGTGCAGCCTTTCGCTCACTGAGGAAATTCGCGCAGGTCGTCCAAAATCAGTTGTTATTCAAGAAAACATTAATGATGTGCAAAACTAATAATACAAGATCGCCATGCGACATACTGTGAAATTGAGGGAACCCTAGGAATGAGTTCCACCAGTATACGTAAATTTTACATGATCATTTAGCCATGAAAAAGGTTTATTCTCATTGAATCTCACATAATTTGACGAAATCTCAAAAAGATGCTCGCGTCGATTGGTACACACAAATGCTCAAGGAATACAATGGCGGTACTTCAAAAGACGTATATAAGATTGTAACAGGTGACGAATCATAGATATATGCATACGAGTCGGAACATAAACAGCAGTCTACTATGTAGGTGTTTCAAGATGAACCAAATCTAACAAAACTTGTTCGCGCTCGAAGCACATCGAAACAAATGGTCGCCTGCTTTTCGAAAAAACTGGTCATGTGTCAAAGCAACTGTGCATTTAGACGAACATAGAACGGTCAATTCTGAATGGCAAACAACCATTTGTTTGCCGTAAATCTTCGGTGAAATGCGGAAAACAAGCGTCGACGGATCGTTCTTCATCACGACAATGCGAGCTCTTATACATCTCGTCTAACAACCAATTATTGGAACACTCAAAAAATCGAATCAATGGGTCATCCGCTGTACAGTCCTGATGGCACCTAATGACTTGTTTCCGAATGTCAAGAATAAATTGCGTGGAGAACGATTTTCGTCGGCGAAAAAAGCCATTGATGCGTTCAAAATCCATGTTATGGAGATGTCTCAAGAAGATTGGAAAAAATGATGTGACAAATGGTTCGAACGAATGGAAAAGTGTATTGATCATAAAGGAGAATACTTCGAAAAACAATAAAGCAATTTTCAATAACAAATTACCGTTTTTTCATTGTTAGGCTCAAAATATAAATAGTGACCCTTGTATATTATTAACCCATTACAATATTGATCCAAAATATTCAAAAATTAAACATCCCTTTATACATAGTTTAGCATCAGTATATCGGTAAAAAAGACGAAAAAATATCATTCTGCAAGCCTATTTTTAAAACAAAGAATAACCCTTTTTTGGTCATAAAAGATACAAACACCACATACAAAATTAAACAAGATACACATGAACTATACTGGAGTGTTGATCATATTAGTTGGAGGTGTATGTTAATAAAAATAACGCATATGTCGAGCCTCAATTCTCGGAACAGCAATATTAATCTGACTAAGCAAATTGCTGCAATCTATTTTGTTATTAAGCAGAATATAAAGAAATGATAAAGTGACAATTACGTCTTAATTGAATAGATTCAATATTGAATTGTTGCAACGAAAGGTTATTGTCAAAACCTCGATCTGGATAAACATTAAAGCATATATTTAAGAATTTTCCGCTGAATACCTCCTAATATATATATATATATATATATATATATATATATATATATATATGTAAAATGCTAAAGTTGTAGTTATATTATGAACTTTATTACCAGACATATTCAAATTTTTTCATTATTGTTATGAGGTGATGTATTGCTATGCAATTTTGTCTTTGCAGGTTCAGATAATGTCTTTCACCAGTCAAAATCTTTGTGTTGTTTCATTTAAAACACTTCTTGCCCATTGAAGTGCTACTCTACGAATTCTTCGTAGAAGAACCTCATAATCAACTGTGGAAATGGGTTTAGTGAAGTCGTAGTGCACACCAGCCTGTGATGATTAGAGTGACTCTAAAATATTTCCATAGGCTAATGCGTCACTCGTTGATCGTCCACTGTGAAAACCTCATTGAGGATTGGAAATAATGTTGCATTTGCTTATAAACTACATTATCCTGGTGAGATAAACTTTTTCCATAATTTTCGAGAAAGTGATAATAAACGGACCGGGCGGTATCTTTGTAATAGGGAAGGGTCTCCATTATTAAAAACTGGTATAACTTTATCGGGTTTAGGTTGCTTGGGAAATTTACCTTGTGCAAAAAAACTGTTTATTAAGATGGATATTGGAAGGGCAATAATATCAATTATTGGTTCAGGTATAGCGCAAGGTACCTCATCTAAGCAACGTGCGTTCTTAATGGTTACCATTTTTGTTTTTTTCTGGAAACAGTGGAGTCTCAGTACTGGTATGAAATACTTCCATGGCGGCATGTTTTAACAGTAAAGCTCTTGTTACTTAAGCAATTTAAGAGCTAATTTTGAGTCGTTCAGGTGATAAACATATTTAATGTAACAAAGTATGCTTTATTTATCCATGGATATCCGTATTTTTGGGCACTACCATGGGTGACAAAGGATCTTGTATTATTTGCATTAGATCTAATGGATTTTTTTTATTAACCGCAGTAGTCCAATACTGCCTAGTCTCTTTTCTTGCATCCTATTACTTAGTGTTTGGTAAATTTTTTTTGTTATATTATTTACTGCTTTTTCGACATCCTTTACTACAGAATCTGTGTTGTCTATATTTTTCTAGATCACAGTTGGGAACTTTAACCCATATCATCCCATGCTACTGAATAATAAAACAAAGGGTCTAAATTTTGTTGTTTATTAATCAATTTTATTACTACAACAGACTTTTAAAAAAGGTTACAAACTAATTAAACATACAAAAAAAAGATGGTGCGGAAAAGCTCCATTGGTAAAATATGAGTAACGACACATTTTTAAAGCAAGCATAAAAGAATTTCGTTGCAAAATAAACAGTATTAAAGAAAAAGTTCGAAAATGACGTTTCAATATGGTGCAAAAACGAAAATTGGTTATTGTTGTTGGTATAATTTAAAACAAGGAATATGAAGATGGACGTTGCACATGTTACACATATGAATTCTGTGATTTCCACATATTTTACACCTTCTTCAAGTTTTGTTTGCTTGTGTCACTACGATATGGTCGACTGTATCGCAACGCACTTTGTCAATATCGGTGAGTTGTTGATGTTTTGGCTGCAGTTTTCAATAGACATAAAGCTATATAAGATTTAAAATCAATTTGGGACATTTTAATTTCATCTGTAATGAAACAATTACTTGATGTCTATAAGCTTAAGTGTGAAGACTGCCCACTATATATGTGGGAATATCTATAAGAAAGATTACCACCAGAACACAAGAACATTTGAGACAAAAAAAAAAACAAAGGTACGCAGTATTCACACTTTGCTGAACATATTCTTTCAGAGGGTCATAACTCCAATACTGATAACGCCGAAATTTTGGACTCCAACAACAACAAAGATGTTAATTTGCTTAACCAGGTTAATACCCAACCTCCTATTATACCCATTATTGTTAAAGATAAACCGTAATTTATTTGTTATTTGATTTTTTGTGTTTTACGTGTCCTTACTAGATTTTAAGTAGCTTTATTTTAATTGTAACTTTAAAAGAACGTGTTTACTGGAATTTACCATTATTTTATCTATACTAGGTAATTTTAAATTGTATATTTATTCATATTACGACCATAATGTATTAACTAGACTTTTTAACTAGTGTGTAAGTAATCAGATGTAAGTTAATTATTATTTATGTACAGGGTGAGTTACGACTGACGCGATAGAGTTTTAAGAGAAAACTAGATACATTTTTTTTATTTTTGTGACTGGGACATTGTGTAGGTCCACTAAGGCTACATTTTAAAAATAATTTCAAATGCACAGGATGCTTCAAAAAAGAGTATCATATCAAAGTTATGTTTTTTTAAATGGAATGCCCTATATTTTATCACATTTCTGAATTAAGTATGACAAATAAGATAGACTTTCGTTAGGATTCCCTATACCTAAATACAGAGAATTTCGATTTATTTTTATTTCTCTGAAATTACAAGGTTTTGGAAAAAATTAATTGTTACCAAACCAAACTAATTATGTCAAAACTGCTTCAGGATCTCGAAAATAGACTGTTTCGTTGATTTATTTGGCAATTTAATTGCGAAAATTCCTATACTGGGTGTTCACATTTTTCGGTTGTATTATGAATACATTCAAACTATAATATCTTCCTTATCTCAAATGGTACACCCTGTATATTTTAGATCTGTATATTTGAAATTATTTTTAAAATGTAGCCTTAATGGACCAGCCACAAAAATAAAAAATATATCTAGTTTTCTCTTAAAACTCTGTCGAATCAGTTGTGACTCACCCTGTATATATACAGGGTGGGTGTATACTGCGTGGACGGAGGTTTTCTCCTTAACTATTAGAGATATAAAAACCAATTTTGGTGTAGTAATACACGATCATATGACCTACATTCTAAAAATATTTAGGTATATACAGGGCGATTGACAAAAATATGCCAACCCAAACCTGTTTTTTAATGGAACACTGTATAGTTTTTCACATTTCGATTCCCCGTGAAAAGTAGATACTAATTGATAATAAATTTTATAGCCATAAGATGGACCCTTCTTGAGATATTGACGCTCTATTTGAAAATATTGACATACAGAAGAACAAATAAAACAAAAGCCAGAGCAAATAAGAAAATCCGAATGGTAAATAAATTCTTTAACCGATAGAAAAACTAAAGGATAAAATAATTTCTAGACCTAAAAATAGGTTGAACAAGTAAACATAAACGAATAAAACCATAAACGAATAAAACCATAACTTCAAATTAAATGTTCAAAGTGCTGAGCACGCCTAGCTAAACACTTTGCAATTCGCTCCGTAAACGAAAGATTCACTCGCAACAACATTAGAGGCGAAATGGATTGCAACGCAGCTCTAATTCTATTTTTCATATCTTCGCTTGTGGTGGGAGGATGTTGGTAAGCTTTTTCTTTAAGTAGCCCCAAAGTAAGAAATCAAGGGGCGTAAGATCCGGTGATCTGGCTGGCCAGTTTTGCACACCACCTCGTCCTATCCACCTCATCGGATAATTTCTATCGAGATATTGCCTAACGTTGATTGCATAGTGTGAGGGCGCCATCCAATTGAAACCACATCGTACGAATATCATCTACCTCGATATGTTCCAAAAGCTCGGTAAATTATTTTCCAAAAACTGTAAATATGTTTCTCCAGTAAGACCCCCATCAAAGAAAAAAAGACCAACCACATTAAAATTGATTATACCACCCCACACATTAACTGACCATCGATGCTGGTGATCAAAACTTTAATGGATTAGTATCCGAATAGTGATGATAGTTATGTGTATTAATATTGCCATTATTGTGAAAAGTTGCCTCATCCGTAAATAGAATGTTATTAACAAAATTGGGTTCTTCATTTACTTTAGTAACTTGTTCTAGAAATTTTTAAAGAAATCTCTTTCTGTTATTAAATTGAAAATATCTCATAAATTAACGATTTTAGTTAGAGGGAGTGCTTAATAAAAATGAAAGAACATAAAGTGTATTTTCACTTTTTAAAATAAAATACAGGGCGATACATTTGAAAAAATTGACAAAATCATGTGTTCGAGTTTTGGCTCGCTCTATACTCTATCAAAAAGTTATGCTTGGAAAAAATTATTGTTAGGTTGTTCTGTCTAGGGTATACAGGACGTTGAAATTGACCATAACTTTTGAAATACCCTGTATACGTAATGAAACTCCTATTGGAAGTATGGGGAAGATGAGCTTAATCTAAATTTGAAATAATATATAGGGTGTCTCATTTAAAAAAAAAGTATGTTTGCTTTTTTTGATATCTCCTTTAATAACGGATATATCGTACTTCGACGTACTAATGCCGCACCCTCCATATATATATATATATATATATATATATATATATATATATATATATATATATATATATATATACATATATATTTTGTGTATACTGTTTGTTAGGTCATCCTTACACCAAATTCGCATTAGGATAAATAAAATTAAATAAAAATGGCAGTTAAGTTACCGCCTATAGATCATCCACCAAGATCCCAGCCTTTAGGTCATTCGAGTGTATAAACTCTTCCATAGCTTTAAGTTGTCCCATATACCCATAAAAACTTAACTACGGTGGATAGGTAATCCAGACAGTGTTGTCGTTATGTCATAAGGTGTCGGACTATACTCAAGCAACAAGCTGACATACAAATCAGTCTTCGCGGGACTTTTTAACGGCCAACAAGCACACTGCAAGTCGATTAAACTTTGTGTATATTAGAATGACAAACCAACTTTTCGGTTCCACACGAGTAAGTATAGCAATATTAAATACAGAAGAATACAGCAAATGTTCCATTTATTGAAGTTTATTTTACATACTTTTTTCAAACTCCCTTATAGCTATTTAAAGTACGATACTGCATTTAAAAATGTTATTACATTAGAAAAAATCTTGCAGACAACACGTCTTTTACAATTGAAAAACATCGGTGTATTGAATCCTCGCACCTTCCATGTGAGTTTCAAGTTAACTCGCAACATACCAGCAAGCTCATTGTTATTTAAAATATGAATTAATTCACATTTGTTTATCATGGCAATCCAAACAAAAAAAACCAACGTTGTCGTTAATAGTACATTACATAATAAGGGTGGTAAGTAGCCGAATTATGTAATGGAGAATTTACACATATAGTAGAGAGTTTCGTTATTTGTGTTATGTACGTATATAGGAGTAGATAAAAATATTTTTTAATTCATACCTTCAAATGATTGGTTTGCATAGATATCTGCTTTCGTGCATCGAAATTCAATTCGCAGCGAAGTGTTGCTATGCGACCAGTAACACTTCCTTTATTATCTACAAATGAGGTGTTTAGTAGAGGAAGCGGTAAACAGGGAACAGGTGATGTGGTGGCGATGTGTGACGTCATTGTAGCTGTCTGAACAAGGCGCTGGTGAGTATCTATTTTAGATAAGATAAACAAAGCTACAGTAACCTAAACAAAATTTCATGGGCCGGTATTCGAACCCGCACCAACAGCGTGGAAGGCGACCGCTACCACTACATCACCAGCGCACTAGCAGTTAGACATTGAAAGTGACATTTAAACCATTTATAAAATTCCTATTTATGTAGACAAGGCATTCGCAATTTGTCATCGACACCACATCCTCTGACAAGCCTACTTTTTTACGGCCTGCCTTATGTTTAAGTAATACAATGACTACTATTTATATAACGGTAGTACTAACAATAAGTATAATGCATGCTCATTTAATTACCTAATAAACTCTTTTTGACTGAAAGTATTCATTAAAAAAATATAGATACCTATTTTTGTACTTTTTAAAATAAAATTAAATAAATAACTAATTGTTGCAATCAAAGCTAATATTTAAAAAATGCCTAGGATGCTTATTAAAAAACACGGTTTGACTTTTTTCGGGCCACAATACAAGGTGGCTGTTTTTGGAGCCTAAGTATGGGTAACTCGTTTATTTTTAGAGATACGTTAAATTAGGAAAAAGTTGCTGATTTTCATGTCGATTAATCATAAAAACAAATTTGACTTACCATTTTTTAATTTTCAAGATATAGTGAAGTGCCAGAAGCCTTTTCTAATTCAGACATTATTAAGACGTTTTCAAGGAAAATTTAAACTGCCAAAACCTTTTTGCTAGCTTCCAAATCTGCTGTTGAAAACTAGAAAAATTGTGTTTTACCTATAACGTCTTCAAATATCATTGGTTTTTTAAAGAAAATGTTCAGGTTAGATGTGAAATTATGTAGGAAGTGCCACAAAAGGAGAACTCTCACATCACGTTTTCAAGTTAGGGTTGACTTGTCAACATGGCTTTACCGCCAAAGAAGTTTCTCGCAAACAAAAATTCATGGGTTCTGGCTATTTTTTAATTGAATTGTAGTTTTAAAAATATAATAATAGGCTATTTTGAAAAATACGTTTTTGAATCTTGCCTGCTCTAAACCCGGTGTCAACGCAATCATTATACATATCTTAACTTTGTTAAAGCAAGAGATAGAAGTTTGAAATTTGGGATGAAGCTTTAGTGGATAAAAATACATTTTTGACATTAAAAACAGATGACTATCACTTCCGGTTTTACCGGAAGTTGCTTTATTTTTCTTATTTTAAATAGGAACCTACCAATTTTTTTCATAGAAGTAGTACCAGGGCACTTGCGCCGCCATCTTGGATTTTGACGTCACAAAGCCCTGGGGTATGCACTTGCGGCCATTTTTTATGCCCACGTGAGCGTTTTCAACCCTTTTTTATCCCTAATTATTTTTTTATACGCTTACGTGAGGGATCGTATTTTTTACCCTTATTTTTGTAATGATTTCTTTGGGTTATTTTGCGACCCTAATTATTATTGGTAGTATTAAAGACCTTTTGGCTATATTAAGAGCAGTACTCCTGGAGGTTAGGCAAACGCACACGCATACAATGTTGGAAATTTCATAATTAATAAGATATTATTAAAATTATCGATCCTATTGCTTTAAAATGGTCATATGCTATTGGATGATCTTTTAAATGTACGCGAAAACGTATTTCTAATAAGGAGATTCTTGTACGACACGTGTAGGGCTTAGCAACTTGTTCTCAGGCCTTCGCCCCCTGGTTGAAGATGGTATGCGAACCCTAACCTTATAAGACAAGTGTAGAGCGTAGCCCTATCGTGGCCCCCTTGGTGTAATTGTATGTGGTTCTAACTTAATCTTACAACTGTAGGCCTTCGCCCCGTGATACAAAACTGTATTCTAATAAGGAGGTTCTTGTAAGGCAGGACTTGTATCAGGGTCTGCGCCCTGGCCCCTTTGAGTTAAAATTGACTTTAGCGCCATCTAGAGGCATATAGACTAATGAACATTTTCTATAATAGAAGTTGATAATGCACACCTCTCTCTCTTGCTCTATCTTGTTTCTCTCTCACCCTCTCTCTTTCGGCTCTTTCTCTCCACACACACACACACACACACACACACACACACACACAAACAAATCAATTAATTAATCAATCTAAAACAAATCACGCTCGATCACCAGATCAATTTCAATCAATCAACCGAAATCATGTCTTACAGTTTGCGGAAACCAGATTACAGTTCAAACTGAATACATTAAAGTCTAATTAAATATAACGTGAAATAATAAATAATTTCTACCCTAATGCAATGATGCTTTATGTATAGGCAGATTCTCTAAATAGTCACCACCTATACATTCGGAACATCATATCTGATTTATTTGCATGTTCAATTACATACACACAAAATTGTTTCATTGTAACGTGTTCATTAACAGCTGTAAAAACCCCATTAGACTGGAAAGTAATAATTACTTATATATAGCATAGAGTTAAATTAAATTAACATGCTTTTAAGAATATCAAACTGATATAATGGAAATAAAAGGCAAAAGGTTTTAATGGTTTTATTATTATACGTGAATTAACAATAACTACAAGTTTAAAATCCATGAATACGTACGTACTTACTATTTGTAGAGCTGATCTTATGACGTCATCCTATAAGAGTAATAATACATTTTAAAAAATCTTTATCGACATTTTTGTAAGCAATATCAGGTAAAAAACATATACTAAAATAATACGCTTAGCTTTAGAAGTGTTTTTTCCTTCAGCTGTACCATACGTTGAACTGAAATATTTTTTATACAACGTGTCTCACTAAAATACGATTTATGAATGGCTGGATATAAACAGACTATTACATTCCGATCACTAACTAATTTAGAAAGTAATACACAAAACCTGAATACTGCTACTTGTATTTTACCTTTCTCTTAAAATAATTAATAACAAAACGGTTTGTAAAATATTCATATTGTACATGCGGACACACAAGTTGTTTCTATAAAAAATCATATTAAGAGTTTGGAATGCAATTACGTGTTTTAAATTCCACAACAATATGTAGTAAGAAACCACTGTTCATGTTTACTTTAGCTAATTACCATGTAATTATATAACTCTGTTAAAATTAATAGTCTAAAAAATTGATTACCAATATCGAATGGTTAACATAATTTCTTTTAAAAAACACTAAATCATAAAATCTTATAACACGATTTTTAAAAACACACATGCTGAATTAAAAAGAAAGAAAAAAAAGTAGGTATCACGCAATTCTTAATTAAAAAAAGTAGCGTACTAAAAAATCTCTTTATTTATCAGAATAGAATGGTTGGGTAACAGGCGTTAAACAATAATTTGATTATCTCGTCATTTACTACATGTACTAAAATAGTTTTTTTTACAAAATCAAACATAAGTAAATTATGTAATCTAAAATACAGAAACATTAAGGTATAAAGTCCGCACACATCCGAATGATAGTCTTGTAGTATTGTTTTATTGTATAAGAAGCCTCTGGAATTCTTCTCTAGGAAACGTAAATGATATCCTAGTGGTGCTCGTCCAAAGGAATCAAAATACTCTCCGTTACCATTCTCGTCAATGTAGATAGCGGTCCAATGCTGACCTGGTTTGTTTTCAGGATTCGTGTTTACGATAATTGCACACGGTCTAGGTGCGTGTCTCGGTAGTTGATTAGAAGCACATACAAGCCGAAACACATTCTTCTTGTGGCTGGGGATCGATTTCAAGCATCTCAACACTTGTACCGCATACATCTCTGGAATTGGTATGCGTCCAGTCTTGCAGTAGTAAGGCGTTTTCCAGTGCACACATAGGCTCAGTGATGTTATGGTTTAAACAGCTATATGCTTTTGCTTCCTTTTTCAACTGTTTAATCGACGGGCAACCAGTCTCCTCCAGGTTTACTATTGGTTTGTTAAGAAACCTTAAAAACCGTTATTTTTCACGGCCCTTAACGTGAATTTTGTTAAATGGGCGCAACACTCTCATCAACTCCACAGAAATTGTTGTAATGTACATGACCCGACCACCATTTGAGCCCATGATAATTATCCTCCATAAATGTTACCTGTCGTGACATGGATCCTGATATAAAGTAGTCTCGAGGTGGTTTTATCAGCATCAACGATAAACGACCGTGATCTGGAACCACGGCAATTTCTTTCGGTATGAATTCATTGTTAACACCACTAAACCCTTGTACGTCCAAGTATGCGTCCATCTTCTATCGGTTGCTGCTGTACACTGAAGCTTGCAGGTTAGAGCTACCACTTTTAACAGTTAAAATCCACAACGACATTCCGATGTTTATCGATCTCGATCACGTTATCGGATTCTGCATACACCAAACAGTTAACGGTTACGGTGAGCGCTTCTTCAAACCCGACTTCCAGCCGAAGGGAGCCGTTTCTAACTAAGTTCCAGTGCGTACCAGCGTTTGCGGACACGTCAGGTGTTAGGTCAAAGGCCATTAAACAGTAGCCGTTGGGGTAATCACTTCTCGATATATCGTTATCTTCATTCAAAAAATGAATACCCGTACCAGAGAATAAGGTGTGGTACGCTCTTACACATAAACCATTAGCTGTAAAGTCTGGTTGTAAGGCCTTCGAAGGAATTTGTTGCCCGTCAATATATAACGACATGTAGTTAATATTGTAATGATGAAAATTGAACGGGTTTGAGGAGTAGTCACCGTTGAAGGCTTTATTTGCTACAAAGCCTACGATGCATCGTTTAGGTAACTGACCCAGGAAAACATTATCCAATGATTTTCGCTGTATGCCTGCAGGTATAGTTAATACTTTTACGTCGGTCCTTGTAACAGAGTATTTTGCGGCTGTTGTTTCTAAAGCTTTAGCGTGCGCAATTAGAATAGTTGGATTGATTCGCATACGTCTCACCAGTAAACTAGCGTCTATAATTCGCGTCTTGTAATTTGAAGCGAGTGCCGCCATTAGGCTAAAGGTATCTCTTGATCGTACAAAATTTAACCTTTAACTCAACACCACTTATGAGAAACTTTTCTTGATTAAACAAATCCGAGTGCACATGACCAATCATCTCTATCTGTTTCCCGGTAGCCGCAAGTGCTTGACGTTTTGAGAAACCGTTATTTGAGTTTCCCAGTGTATTCATCTGTCCAGCTGTATCATTGTACCATAAGGTACATCCTAAATGTGAACTCTTGGCCTCCTTTCCATAATTTAGCAGCGTTTCGATATATGAACGGTAGGCGTAGGTGTTGTTTGGTTGCGACACCACCTTCTGATTTAAGTAAATCTCCACCTGTGAGAAAAACGAATGCATCCAATTGTTTACTGGTGCTACAACATCAGCGTCTGTAAGTGCTGTATCATCTTGCTTTAGAACTTTAGCTGTGATGTACAACATGGTCTGACTTAAATCTATATAATCGTTTCCATTTCCGGGGACTACCAATTCTATTGGGGCGTCATCACTCAGAGCTGATAAGGGCTTGTAAAATATCTATTCACCACTCTCGATACTTGTCTGCGTCGACGATAAAGCGAACAAATCCAATTCGGACTTCACGCATTCACACGATTGTGCATGTAGAAAAGCCATTATCTTGAAAATATATCGTCATAAGCAGGCTTCTTTTTAGCAACAGCTCTCAGTAGAGACTGATTATTATCGGACAGACGTACTCTTTAATAACCCGAACCCTGCATCATTTTATCGATTTTCTCGTCGGCTTTACGCTTAAGGTTTCTACCTGCCTCGTGAAATCATTCTTGAAACGAATCCTTAATAGGTCGATCCTCTATGACGTCACCAAGAATATTAGCGCCCGTTCTAAGAGCTTCTTTTCCAATAGCCTTTGCGCCAGACTTAAATAATGGTATTATACTTCTAAATATACCACCTAACCAGCTCCCTATTCCATGACCACGTTGATATGGCGCAACTCTGTAGATAGAGCCGATACCGTTACCGGCCTGATTCATTTAATATTGCTGATAAGGGCAAACCATTATTGTACTTTCTTAAAGTGTAGCTTCAGGCACGACGTTCCAAACTCAAATGGCATTGCTGCAGCGGTATCTGTTTTTATATTAATCTCGATGTTTTCAAATTCCCGTGTGATTACCGGTATGTAGTGTGCAGGCGAAAAAACCACATCTTTATGACCCCTGTAAGCATAGTTTTCTGAAGTAATATTTATTATACGCATAAGCGGGATAAAACATCACCCACAATTTGCGGTTCAACGATGCCCTTCTCTGCTAGAATCTTATCGACTTTGAATAGAGTATCTTTATCAACCGTAACAACTTGCAATTCTTCCTCGTAAAAGGTACCCTCAACAGGATCGTTATTAAGATCAATTATTCGATAAACTGGCGGTCTTCTTTTTATCGCCGCACTAATTGTAAAAACTTCCTCGCTCCAATTCGTTTCATATCCCTTCTCAAAGGTGTACTTAGTTCTGGCGATTCTGACATGCTCACCGACTTTATATTTAGGGTGGCGTACTGGGCCCAACCCTTTCGCGTACAGGTTATTCCACACCCCCAAAATGTTTTTATCGTTTACAACCGCGGGGGCCATCTTTATACTTGAATGTGGGCTATTGTTGTAAGCATTCACAAGTCTTTCGAGTACCTCAATATACCTGTAGGAATTTTTGTAAGTGAAATAACGCCACAACTACAGATGCTTTTACATCAGGGTTATTTGTTACATAGAAATTGATATTTTGTTTCTTGAAAAAGTTTTGTACACTGCTCGCCACAAACTCTTTGCCTTTATCCGTCTGTAGATTTGCCGGAGTATTGTCACAATCCTAAAGAATATCCACGAATGCTTGAATTACAGATGAGGCTGTCTTCGTTTTAAGTGCTCTCGCCCATGCCCTCTTGCTAAATATATCAATTACCGTGCCTGTAGCTAGTTTTTTACTTCATCATATCTACCCTTTACAGCATTAGTTAAAGGTGTTATACCAGCGAACCCTGCTGGGTGAGAGGGATCATAGTATACAGCATCCATGTTATGGCCGCCACGAATCCCAATCTAGTAAAAGTCCTCTTCTTCTTCTTTGAGAAGTTCTTCTCGGTGTTTCCCACGTTTCACTATCAGCATCGTAATTCTCACCTATAGTTGTGAGGGTCCCTTCAACGCTGGGTGATACAGAAACATCATACCTTTGTGTATTTCCGATAAACTCTCGTGGGATATTTGTCTCTTTAATGCACGTCGCAAATTGACGCCAACCGTCTCGTGAACCAGATCGATAATGTTGGAATGTGGTATGATTTCGCCTTTTATTGTGACAGTATCCCTTTTATCCCAACAAACATCGCTGCTCGTATTCAGTATACGTAACAAATCAGCGCCTTTTCTCTTATATGAAGGCGGAAGCGTTGATACCATCTCGTCGTCTGTCAGACATTTGCGTTGCGGTAAACCTCTAATATCATCAGCAACAGCGTTACCGCTGATTGTTATACTCGTGGGCTGACGTAACTGATTGGAAAAGTGTAGATACCTTTGAAATCCAAACATCCAAACATTTCAATAAAGCATCACGTTGACTTTTACTTAATCTGGCTATAGGCACACAGGATATCAGTGTTCTCGCTTAAAACGTCAGCCATCATATATGATGTAATCTTTATGACTGTGAGACTTAAACCCTTTTTTCGCTAAATATACCTGACAGATACCTTGAGGCCCGAATATGTTTGTTCTATAACGTAGCACATCCGGTGTATTTTGTTTTAAATCGAACAATAAATATCCGTGCGGGCTTGAAGTAGCATCTTGGTACGCTGCTTCTAAAAACTTTGGGTTGTCCGGCGATATCTGTCTTACTAAATGCTGTATCTGAGCTCTGTCACGTGGGTTCTTAAACAAAATTATGTAATGTGCCTTGAGAGAAATATCCCACTGTCCACGTCCTTGATGAAATATGTTCTACGTTAAGAAAAACACACTTAGATTTCGATGATGACAGCCCTTTGTGAAAATATCAACCACAGAGCCGTTAGTTTCGCACACTTGATCGTCGATTATTATTAAGACAGGTTTTTCCCGGTCAAACTGTTCCATATCAGGTAAACCCTTTTGAAATTCCACAGAGAGATCTTTGAATAAAGGCTGCCACTCACTGTAAATACCAGCTCCAAGTCCAAGACCTGGCTCCAGGTCCAGCCCCCCAGTCCAAGACCAGCCCCCAGCCCCTCACGTTAGCTACTACAAAAAAAAGGCCTAGCTGCCAGAAGGTCTTTAATACCACCAATAATAATTAGGGTCGCAAAATAACCCAAAGAAATCATTACAAAAATAAGGGTAAAAAATACGGTCTCTCACGTAAGCGTATAAAAAAATAATTAGAGATAAAAAGGGTTGAAAACGTGGTCGCCCACGTGGGCATACAAAAAATGGCCGCGCAAGTGCCCCACACCCCCGGGGCTTTTGTGACGTCAAAATCCAAGATGGCGGCGTAAGTACCCTGGTACTACTCATAGAACGATATCTCTCTAAATTCCTATTCCATTGATGTATCACAAGTCGTCTTTTGTTTTCAAAATGGCGGCTCAGGCGGAGTTTTTGTTAATTTAAATGTTCCGCCATTTTGAAATAAGTAGGTACTCGTTATTTTACAAAATAATTCAATGAATAGTCCAAGAATATTATTTATTTTTAATATCTTAGTTGGAATTTATCAAATTCTGCTTAAATAATTAGTATATGTGATTCTACGTTGTACGAAAATTATTAACGTTTAGAAAAAAATTTCACCAATATTTCAAATAGAAAGCACCAAATACTAAATACATATAATAAAGTAAACGTATTTCACTATCTAAAAACAACACAACAAAAGTTAACTTCTAAATCATGTGTTATAAAATAATAGTAATAAATCAAATATTGTTCTTTCAAGAACATCCTTATTTAGAATAAAATTCAGTTTAAAGTTACTCAGTATGCTTTGAAAAAAAAATTGAATGTAATCTCATGACAGTGTTAAAAACGTAGGACCTGACATACCTATTATTTGGATTCATTAAAACTTTCAGTTACTGTGGGATTCGAAACTATCACAATTAAAAAAAAAAACAGTATTAGGTAATATAAAATCAGCTAGGCATTTACGTAAGTAGGCTTGGAAAAACACACGAGCAATCGAATGGAAATATATATAAGTAAAAATTGTTTGTTTAAAATGCCATTTTATACTCAGTAAGAACAAATTAATCTGTTGATCACTTATGGCGAATGTCAGAGAAATTCGAGAGCTGCAGCAAGATTATACGCACCGCATTTTACCTATTTTCCGTATTTAGAAGATTATTTGAAATATGGTCGTCATGAAGGTGGTAATCAAATTTTTATTATAAATGAACAGAGTGAAATAAATGTACTAGATTATATTGAATATGATCGTACCGCTTATAAGTACCAAATTCACCATCATTTAATGAAAATGATTTTCCTAGAAGACTTGCATATTGCAATTGGTTTCTAGAACATTGCAATTGAGAGAAAACATTTCATCACAAAATTATTTATTCGGATGAATCAAGATTTACCAATCTTGAAATGTTTAACCGACAAAATACCATATATTGGGCCACGGAAAACCGCCGGTTAGTAAGAGATGGAGCATTCCAGCAACGGTTTGGAATTAACGTTTGGTTAGGAATCGTTGCAACCCATATTATAGGGCCAATTTGTTTCAATCTACCCCTGAATGGACAGATGTATCTAAATTTTCTACAGGACGAAATTGAAACAATTTTCCAGCTAACAAATACAATTTCAGTAAGATGGTGCACCTGCACACAACTCACGACTAATGACTAATTATTTACATCATAGATTTGGCCAACAATGGTTGGGAACAAATGGCCCTATAAGGTGGCCCGCTAGGTCACCTGATTTAACCCCATTGGATTTTTCCATTTGGGGCTACTTAAAAGAAAAGGTTTACAAAACACCACCTGCAACTCTAGAAAATCTTCAACACCGAATATATCAAGCAATACAAAGTATTTCAAGGAATCAACTAGAAAATGTTTTGCGAGAGAATATTAGAAGAGTTTTATTATGTCGGGATCAGGAGGGCCGAAGAATAGAACATTTAATAGAATAATGGAGTTTTGTAAGCTTTTTTACATTTCAGTGTTTTGTTATCACTTTATATTTATTGTCCGTTATCTTGTAGAGTACCTAGGTATAAAAACTGTTCTTTTTAATTGGTTCATCCGAAAAAAGTCCAATTTTAATTTTTTTTTATACCCTGGTAGTATACCAGCTGATTTAGAAGTTAACTTTTGTTGTGTTGTTTTTAGATAGTAAAATGGATTTACTTTCTTATAAATATTAGTATTTAGTGCTTTCTATCTGTAATATTGGTGAAATTTAAACCCTAATAAAGGGAAAACCCAAACATATGCTGATACAGAAGCTCAAAACATGTTACTAAAACATTTTTGAGAATCGATCCTTATCTGTCTACTGTTTTCTCACGGATAAGAGCGGATAACATATCGCTTGTTTCAAAAACGTATGCCATTATATGTGCTTTTGCCTCTAGGTATTTGGAAATTTATAAAGAGGATCATTGTGTACTGGTTGCGCCAAGAAAAACGAGGGAACTTGCGCGAATTTTATTAGAAGCCAAACAACTGAAGCCCTCCATTTCCACTCTTTTTGATGCTTTAAAACCGCTCAATTATGATATCCTAGTCTCTGCCACAAAAACTGCATCGAAATAGGATGCCACGGCACAGACCTACAAATCTTCCACATTGGCGATTAACATGAGCCCCTCAGTACCATCAGCACCAATTGAAGTAGAATTAAAAACCTTAATTCAACTTATTGGAGGTAATTCGAAGTATCTAGTAAAGAGGCCACGGATGCAAACGTATAAAAGTGGAATAAAGTAAGTTGGCCCCACTTGCTTGGTACCTGAAAATTATTAAAGTAGTATTTAACCACCAAAACAACTGAGGCAGTACCAAAGTTACTGGAAAACGATGCTGGCCAGAAGGCCTACATTACCTTACTTGACACTGTGTATTACAGATTATTGTTAAATCCAGCACAACAAATGAAGATAAGCAAGCATTTTCGAAGGCTATTTCAGAAGCAGAAAAGTTTTTAATGAATAGTTTCAAAAGAATTGTTATAAAATGTAAACGAAATAGAGGAGTTCCAGTTTTAATTAGCAAAACCCAATTCGCAGGAACCTATTATGTGATATAAAGTTTTAAAGAAATATACCACACTTTGCAAAGCTAAAAACCCTAATGCATTTACCTGCACATGATTGAAAAATCATTGAGCTACATTAACTCAGTTGTTCAATATGTCGGATAATGATATGGAGCAGTTGGCAACTTTTATGGGTCACACATTGGCAATTCATCGGTCATCTTGTACAAATTCTTAGGTTCTATACGTATACTGCAACACCTGGATTCTGGATTAGTATGCTTAATAATTCCCGAATGAATAAATTTCACCCTTGATCAATCGTACTAATACTGTAAATTGGATTAACGGTAAAAGGTGAAGTTAAAGTAAAAATTAAAAAATATAAGGTAAAATTAAAAAAGTGCCTGAAATG
Source organism: Vesta saturnalis (assembly GCA_036346205.1). Lineage (NCBI taxonomy): Eukaryota > Metazoa > Arthropoda > Insecta > Coleoptera > Lampyridae > Vesta > Vesta saturnalis. Next base: position 3,234,685 of record JARFJB010001603.1, on the reverse strand, counting down.
CAAACGTCTCAAACTTTGCAAAATAACTTTAAATAAACTCACCATAAAATTTATAGCACTTTTAATAAAAAGTACATAACAGAGCAAAAATGGATGCTTACATCCACCTTAAAAATATCATTAACAAAAAATCGCTACAGTAGTCTTTGCGCATGAACATGTCTAGATTAAATGTCCTAACGACATGCGTACGAGTTCTAATTAAAATAATTAAATGTATGTTTTTATGCTTCTAAATATGCAACACACGCTGCACGAAATGCACGTTAATTGTCTACAAAGAGGTGAAATATTAACAACACGTTCGAAGTTTGTTACAATCTTATCGATTACCACATGATATTTACCAAACGGCCAGGATTTCTAAACTCCTTATACTAATGGAAGAAAGAAAAACTGGCCAGTTTAAAGGTAAAACGTTAGATGGAATTAATTGGTACAAGGAAGAAAATTTGATGGAACAAGAAGAAATTCAGCCCAATGTTCCACAACATTTTGAGGACGAGAACAATAAACAGCAGATACACACGAAGTTGTGAATACATCGGTGGAAAGGAAGAACAAGCCATAAAAAAATAAGACAGTGCTTGTAGCGTGGACAGATGAGCACACGCATCGCCAAAAAATGACCCCCTCATTACAAAGAATTCTGGACTATTTCAAAATAAAAATTGGTTGAAAATGAAAGTTTTTATATCAACAATCAATATCAACCTAAATGAGCATGTGTTATTTTCTGGGATTTTTTTTGTTGTATAAGTTTTGTTTTGTTTTATTTTTAAACAGTATGCAGTTTCTATTCTTTATTCAAAACAAAGATTGAAATAAATGTTTTCATGATTTTTCTATTTGGTGCAATAAGTTTAGTTGGGTTCAATTTCTTTTATTTTGTGCAATATTTCTATTTTTTTATTGAAATAAATATTTCTTTTTCAGTATTTGTTTTTATTTGCCATACATGTTTTTAGAAAAATACTTATACAAATTAAATTAGGCGTTTTTAAGTATGTAAATACAACGAACTCAGACCGCACGCATGCAAGTAGTTTCTAATTCATAGTTGCTGATAGATAGAATTGAAACACTTACACTTTCAATTAAAATCACTAAGATAACAGGAACTAGGGGGTACATCAAACTGCAATAACGTCAGATATTATATTCCAACCCCATAATAAATAACAATTAAAAAACCCAATCGAAAGTTTGACGGGGTTGAGGAGTTCTTGAGCATCGATGAGAGTATGACACTACATTATTGTCATCATTATGCACATGCGATGGATATATGTTAGCGTTCCAGATTTACACGGGAAAAACCAAGAAGATGTTGTGACTGAAGACTTCGGCGTGGGTGGAAATATCGTTCTAAAACTAATAAGTTTGGCTGAAATTCCTCCTCACCTAGGTTACCAGATATTCTTTGACAATTACTTTACATCTATCCACCAAATAGACAAATTAGCTTAACTCGGATACTGTGCATCGGGTACAATACGAGATAATAGGTTGGCTAATTGTAATCTAAAGAAGAATACAAAAGATTGGAAAGCGGCTAAACGTGCAGACTTTGAGTACAGGCATTGTGAAAACGTTATTGTCTTCCAATGGAAGGACAACAAGATCGTCACTGCAGCATCAAATTTTGAAAACACAGAGATAAGGTCTGCAACTCGATACTCACGAGAAGATAAGGCCAAAATTTCTATTCCACAGCCAAAAGTTTTTTCACAATTATAGTCAGGGAATGGGAGAAGTAGATAAACTCGACATGCTAGTAGCTTGCTATCGCACTCGAATGTGCCAACGCAAATGGTGGTGACCTATTTTTTCTTATTTGTTTGACACAGCTGTACTGAACTCATCGTTACTGATACGTAAAATTTATCTAATAGATCCTAACTGTGGTAATTTATTGTCATTTAGACGATATTTGGCACTATTTTTTTTTTAAAGCTTGCGGGATAAAATCAAATAAAGGACAGGTCCGTCCAGCAGTAAACCCTGAAGCAAGATACGACAAAATGAATCATTATATCGACTACCACGGCACGGACAAACGGGGTGGACATTGCGGTAAAAAATCCCAATTTATTTGTTCTAAATGTGATATTGGATTACATCCAAAATTCTGCATATGCTATTTCACAATAATAATAGACGAAGGTTACGAGATGTATAATGTCGTTTAAAGGGACACCATGTAAGTTTTTCGTTAATAAATTTTAAACTTTTTCTTGCCGTAAAATGACTTTTTATTTAATTAATATATAGTGTTTTGACGAAAAAAAAGCAAAGAATTTCTCTAGCAAACCTTGTACACTAATCGGTGAAAGAGTTTACATGTTGGCGGAAGAATGAGGTGCTGAGTGAAGAAGATGGCTGCTACCATAACTATAAAGACCTATAAAGGCCGAGTAATACTTATTCGCGAACCACCTGAGTAAGTCGCTATTTTATTACAGTATTTGTTAAAAGAAACTAGACTAACCGAAATCAACCCCTATAGTAGTCGAAGTCGAACACAATATCACAAACACCTGAAATAACATTTTTATAAAACTCGAACACATTTCACTATCAGACATACCTACTTACATGTGACCCCTTGCGTCATTCATACATGGATTTTAAAAAATGCTATTGGTATTATTGACAATCTATACCTTTGGGGAGCGAGCGGTAGCCTAAGTGAGTTTGTTATTCATGTAGTAGATACCTACCTACACACAGCAAAGCTGTTAATTTTTCTCAGTAAAAGTATAAAATAAATGAATATTTAAAGATTAAAGCCATTAGCTCAATTTTTGAATAAGTAGTTGAGTTATCATGCCTATTCATATAGATGAATTGAAATTAGGTAGGTAGGTGTAAAATCTCTTAATATATGCGGGCACACGTCAGATTTAGGGATGATACATCCATTGTAAAACATCTGTAAGATAGACAGGTAATCTATGCAATGACAAGGAAAGATTACCTAATCTAAGGTATATACCAACGACACGAGCGCCACTCTGTAGGCGGAGAACGCTTGAACTAAATTACCCGGATTATATGAAAACCAGAGTTAAATCATCCAGCTGAAATTTTGTCACATGATCCCTTATATCATATTACAGTATTTGACATTGCTTGCGATTGGTCACCCATATACGGGCTACCTAACGCATCGGATGACCCACTAAACGTAAGCTGTCAATGGAAGGATGACCTGTAGACGGTGTAATGTACATATATACAGGTACCTATGGAAAATATTATCGCGGGTCTGACTATAATAAGTAAAACAAAGACAGTACAATCAGTTAACGTGCTAAGTGCGATAGAATACCCAACAAAGTAAAAGCGCTGATGCCATACATGCGTCTTTTGAGTAGGCTAGTATCAATGACACATTTAATTGTTACTTGTATATTTTTGTCAAAGTTATTTAGTTAATTAATTATAGTAAAGTTAATAGAGCATTATTATTATATCTTCAAAATATATACTTAAATAAGTTCATTAACTTAATTAAATTTAATTTTATCTCATAGTTTACATATTAAGTAGGTATAAGGTATGTAATTGGAAAAAATAAAAAAATGTAATGCAGTTAAAATTTGTCCTGTTAAAATAAATGGATCTTTAACTGGTTTAGCTCCAATCTCCAATTCTTGTTAATATTAAAATGATTACTAAAAGTGGTCAAATTAAGATTTTATTTAATGGATAAAATGAATATTTTTTTTTTAAATATTGGTATGATAGATAAAATTATAATTGATATGGAAGTGCAATCCCGAGCTGAATTTTATCACAGATTGGGTTACTACCTTGCGCAAGGTGGAGGTCTTTTCGAAAATCTTATAGAGTTTTGAAAACAGTGTAATCTGTTCATTCTTAAAAATAGTTGGTTTTTCAATAAGACATAATACTAAAGTTAAACCTTAAACTTAAGTTATACTATCAATGTAAATGTTCTTGTTTGTAGCTCTCGTGTTTCCTATTGGTTCTTCTTACGAGTAGTAATCGAACCATGTCATAAATTCGCAATTACAGTAAACGATGTTTGAGGTATTATCATTTAATGTTTAAATGTAAAGTATTTACTTAATAATTAAAAATTATTATTAATTCGTTCATAACAAAAACTTATAATATTTACTTAACAGTTTCAAAGAACACGCGACTTTTCAACATCATCTTAATTGCCTTGGTTTCGTTAGTAACGTTGAAGCTAGATTGAAGGAGACTTAAGTCGTTCATATTTTGTGTCTACATGCAAATATGTACATCGTTAAAGTTATGTCTCTCTCACACTCATATAATGCTTATTGGGTTCTTTTTAGCTTATTATAAGTGAGACCCGCAATAATGTTTTTCCATACCTGTATAATAATACATATATATATATATATATATATATATATATATATATATATATATGTTTGTGTGTGTGTGTGTGTGTGGGTGTGCGTGCGTGCGTGCCTGTGTGTGTGTGTGTGTGTGTGTGTGTGCGTGCGTGCATGCCTGTGTGTGTCCGCGTGAGCGTGTGCGAGCGTATGCGTCTGAGTCTGTGCCGGTGTCTGTGTCGTGTATGCGTGTGTGTGCTGTTCATCACCACATAGTAACAACTAAATTCTATTAGAGCGGCGTTTCTGTTAATAGAAATTGTTGCTGTTACCTGAACAATTTAAGACTACCCACCAAAGAATAAGCAGCTTAATTTCTATAGCCTCGGGATATTTTGAAGTAATTTAAGAATTTTAGTATTTGCTCATGTGCTTCTTCAAAACAAATTACGACTAGGTACCTATAATGGTATAAGTATTATTTAATTTACAAATGATGCCCATTATTCACATGAGCATGTTAACATATTATTAGTACATGTGTTATGTAAATTTAAATTGGAAATAATATTCAGCTACATTACACGTTAGGTAAAACGATTAAATTACATACCATATACTATAATTTTGTTGCTGTGGAGCCACAGCAACATATATCCTACACGACAAAACTAATCCTGTACCACTAAATAGAGGAGTAAGACAGGGCGATACGCTCTCTCCCAAACTCTTTAATTTGGCACTTGAGGACGTGTTTAAGAAAATAGAATGGCCAGAGAAAGGAATAAATGTGAACGGAGAACAACTGACTAACTTACGGTATGCCGATGACATCATACTCTTATCGAAAAATGTAGAAGATTTACAAGAAATGATCTAAACAGAGAGTCAAACAAGGTAGGACTGAAGATGAATTTGGAAAAAACTAAAATAGTGTACAGTGGTCCAGATACAGAAATTAAAGTCGAAAACACCCCAATTGAAAGAGTGGAAGAATACATATACCTCGGCCAAAGAATAGAGCTGGGAAGAAACATCGAAAAGAGCGAAATAAAAAGGAGAATAAAAAGCGGATGGATCGCTTTCGGAAAATTGTCCTTCATCCTGAGAAACAAAAAAATAGCCCAACGCTTTAAAACCAAAGTTTTTGACCAGTGTGTTTTACCAGTCATGACATATGGAACAGAAACTTGGGCAACAACAAAACGTAACATAGAAACAATAAGAATAGCTCAACGGGGAATGGAAAGAGCAATGCTAAATATAACAAGGAAAGACAAAGTTCGGAATGAAAGGATTAGATCAATTACAAAAGTGACAGATGTTGGTACTAAAATCGCCCAACTGAAGTGGAGTTACGCGGGACACGTAGCTAGATGTGACACAAACAGATGGAATCGTAAAGTAATCGAATGGAGACCGTACGAGCATAAACGAGGAAGAGGAAGACCACCTATGCGCTGGTATAACGACTTCAAACGAACAGCTGGTTTGAATTGGATCAAAATCGCACAAAATCGTGATAGATGGAAGGAATTGGGGAAGGCCCATATCCAAAAATGGATTTAAACAAAAAGGGCTGAAGAAGAAGATACTGTAATTTTAATATTGGTTTCGAAATGAGTCTCCGCGAGTGCAAGTCCAGCACTTTTTACATAACAGGCAATAACATACAGATCAAATTATGTAAAATCATTTTACATATTCTTTCTGTGTTGTTACATAAAACTATGGTTGGTTACAAAATTACCAATGATAAATTATGTACTTTTACAGTGTACCTTTTTTCAGTGTATAGATTCATTCACATAATGGAAGAGCTTTGTAACAAGCAACGAAAAGTAAATTTTATATTTTCTATAAATGTTTACAGTCATAATGAATTTTATTGAATTCAAGTTTTTAATTCAAAATCCAAAATGTAGTGTGTATCACTAAGTAAATGTAAACTGTAGTTTGACAAATAGTTTTATTATCTAAATAAATAATCATTATGTACAATATGTATAAATAATAAAAAAAATGTTACTTTTTATGCTTCTTAACTTTCTGTGCGTCTGTTTTAGCTTGGGTTGTATTGCGGATCTCGAGCGGTCATACCACTTGGAATTTGCCCATCGACAATTTCTGGCAACATGCAATTCATATAAAACATTTTTAATTTTGGTAACATAACCCATTCCCAGAGATGTATTTTTTTTTGTTATTTTTCACTTACTGAAATAATCCATTGGTGTAGAAATGATAAAGTCACAATGCTTCGTACCAGTGATATTCAATTGACCCTGCACTTGGAAGTAATAATTATGATTTAATTTTAATCTAAAACACATATTCACAATTAGCTCGATATAACAATTACCAAAGAAACTTACCATGCCCTTCCAATCCTTAATCTCAAAGCAAATTTTGGTGGAGGCCGAATCCATTATCTTCTCTGTTCTAATTTCTAATTGATGGAAGACATGTAACTTCTACCACACCATCATCACCCACTAACCCATTTGGACTAGCTCCAAGGTATGGATGTTTCTAATATAATTAATGTTAAATTATTGCTAAATTTGATGACATTATTAGTAAGTAAATATGATTTTATAATATAATCACCAAGTAGATAGAAAATTTATAAGATAACAATTATGATACCTACAATTATTTCGTTTGCAATTTAACTACTGTTTGAGTTGGTGTAAACATTAAATATATTATGTATAAAAATAAACCAACCCTTACTTTACAAGCTGTAACAAAATTTTTAATTAATATTGAATTTTTCATTGGGATTATTCAAATTTCAAAACAGATACTTACCTTCGTTTTCTAATGAATTTTCTCATGATCGTTGATCTATTACTTTTTTTTTTAATTATTGTATAAGATATTCATTTTACCATTATCAATGTTTAAGCTACTGAACAAAATAAAGTTGTCATTTAATAATGAAACATGCTATTGGCAGAATTCATCTGTGGGCGGTCCTAAAAATGGAAGGTGGGATTTTACATTTGCAAATTTAGTTATACAGGCCTAGCAACTTTCATTTCAATAAAAAATGTATAGTTTTTGTGAGAACGATTAAATTTAATATATCTACAACTTCTCAATTTTAAATTTGTAATTTTAAAAGTTTTAAGTACTTTATATACAATTTAAAATTGTCAAATTATTTCAAAAAGAAAGGTCCCACACTATTGTTAATTTTGAGTTTCGTGAAAAAACGAAATTGACAAGTTGCCTGTGGTGATATAAATTTCAAGAAATATTCTCTATTTTAAATATTAACGGCTCTACACCTGTCTAAAAATAGCATTTTTCTTATATTTCGTATCAAATATTTTCAAAAATAATTTTTTTTTAATTTTTGATTTCACTATAGCAATACAGAAGAGAAACTTAATTAATTACCAAACTGACAAGTTCAACATAAAAAAATATTTTGATGAACACCCTTAAAGAAGCGTTATTTTAGGAATTTGGTTTAGTTTGTAAATAAAAGTGGTGATGGTATAAATTATAAATAATATAATAAATGTATAAGTGTAAAAATGTTCTCTAAAAACACATCGTTAAACTAACTCGAGATACAAACCATTCACCACAAATAATGCCTTTGACTCAGTTGGTAGTTTAAAGTAAGCCGATTCAATCTTTTGATTTGCTTAATTACCAGAAATTCTGCTAGATTACTTTCACTGAACATCAATATAAAAAAATTGCAATGTAACATTAATAAAATGATCTCGGACGCCAAGTTATTTTTTTATTATGCTCAGAATAACTATACCGAGGTTTACAACAAAAATTTTATCAAAATGAAAAATAATAAAAAATATACAACTATGTTTTAAAATGATAGGGTTAAATAAAATATATCTTAGAACTAGTTATAGCCTTAAATTACTAATTAATTGTTATAAAAATAAATACCTGTCACTAAATATAATACTTTTTGAGAACCCCTGGTATTACAGAAATAAATGCGGAATTGCGAACCAAGGTGATGTCATCTTGGCATCATATACTGCGCAATATCTCGAAATAATGCTTTACGTTGTAAACCACACCCATAAAATGGAATTTTACTTCTTGTAAATCCGTTTAATGCATTTTCTTAAAATTTTCAAATAAAAATTGCAATCATAAAATGAAAGCGTACGCAACAGTAAAATTAAATGTGTACTTCAAATGTAATTAAAGTGTAAATCAAGGTAAACAAAGAAAAGTGCCTGCAAAGAGCAAATGTTTTAATTTTTAGTATGATGCGTTAAAATATCCTACCATCTAATCAATGGCACTTTCACAAAATTTAAGTGGAAACCCAAAAAAAGCTTCCTGCACACACAACATTCATCAGGAAGTGCAAAAATGAACGCTTTAGGATGTCAGATGATGATGACGCGTTGCGCGAAAATATTTGCGCAAAGAATTAAGTCAACGACATGAGCAGAAAAATAATATAAAGTAGGAGTATAAACCTTTAAGTATATATCCTTAAGAAGATATGCACCTAAGTTACACCAAAATGCAAATTAAGTTGCCTACCTCATAGCTATAATGCAAAAATAATTAAAATTTTTTCTTATATTTACAACTGAATGAACGAAAGACCTAAATTATGGTATATTTTAATACAACTCAAAATGGGTTGTTACAAGTTATATTAAATTATTTCGATAATTTTTTTCCCAAATTTAAGTATGGATTTTACCTCAAAAGCAAGATTTATAAAAAATGGATATTCTTTCTTTCGTAACAGTTCTTTTTGCTCTTTTAGGTCTTGAAGATCCAGTTACATCTGATGCCTTGGCAGAATTAATGAATAATTTAAATGACAAGTATGTCTGCATTGAGGAGGTACAAACCAAACTTTTCCATTTGTCTTCTCAGGAAGCCAATTAATAAAAGAAAATAAGATTTTCCACGAGAAAATCTGTAGCTTTGACACAAAAGCATTCCACTCCACAAAATTAAACTCAATTAGTTTCTTGTAGGTCTTGTTATCACCCCTTAACACCATCGATTCACATGCTGTAGATAAACACAATGTATATTAAGGGACTAATTGGAAATATGCATCAATAATCAGTAAAGAAGTACTAAATTTATTCATTTAAAGTAAAACAATATATAAACAACGGATATTCTTATAAACAATAAAATATGGTTAAATAATTAGGGAAACTATTTCTTTGCTTGAGTTTTCCGGTAATTCATTAATAGCTCAAAACGACGATTGGTCCTTATTCCTTTTAATTCTTGTTTTACTCTTTCTTTATTATGTTTAATTGTATGTGTTTTATTTGCCACATCTAATTCTTGTTCCTTGCGTTTAGTAGGACTTTTACTTATTTTCGTTACTTGTTTAGAATTTGTTAAATTAACTGTATTCTTTAATAAAGGTTTACTTTTATTATTGGAGAAATTAAGCCTTCGAGCAATTTCAACACTTGTTGATTTAGCTTCAATATTATTCTTTTTCGAAGCAGAATCTGGTTTACGTCCTGACAATAATAATTTAGCCCGCTGTATTTTGTGTTCTTTATATTCCTGGATATCCAGCATTTTGTCAAACATTCTTTTATGAATTCTTGCATAGTCAGGCATTCCATTTTTTAACTTTTTTTTACTAGAGATTACTTCTTTTAAGATTGATTTTGCTGGTGTATTTCCAGCATTATGTTTATTGTAAAATGGTGAAGTTGTAATTATATGATGAACTTTGTTACCAGACATAGTCAAACTTTTTCCACTTGTGTTATGAGGTAATGTATTGCTAAGCCGTCCAATATTTTCATTCTGTGATGTAGATTGTATCGGAGTAGAACATGAATCCATGTGATCCATTATTATACTTGTTTCGCCAAACGTGACACGATGTTGGTTGGTGCCACTTTTACTTGTTTTTACAAGTATGGATTTTCGTTCTAGTTTGTCTTCCTAAAACAATTATTATTAATATTTCAAAAATAATACATGCAAGGGTTATTGAATGAATCTGCAGTATTTGTATTGTCCTACTTTTATGGCTTTCATTCTGGATTGGCAACTATTGAGCAGGTATTTTTGTATCAAATCATTTATTTTGATTGAATTTAATGTTCCAACTTAAACACAAAACTAATCTACAAGCGGTGTTTGACAAACATAATAAAGCAGCAAGTTATAGATTTTACAACAAAATAAATTGTATTTAGCATATTGTATTTGCAAACATTAAAATATAAATAAAAATAATACATTATACAGGGTGTCCAGAAACTCTCCTGACAAACAGAAACTACACATACTAGACATGATTTTATGTCGATTTAACCTAAATTACCCTAGTCCAAAAATGCCTCCTAAGGGAGCTAGAGCCCTTTGAACATAGCACCATCAAGTCACTTTTTGTTAAACATCTCAAAAACACTGATACGTAACAAGTTCCAACTTCGTACAACGAATAAGTCAATAATGACAAACTGACTACTGAGAACACGATTTTCTTATTGCCATCAGAGAAGCCCACTTGAAGGGCCAACAGCTTTTTTTTAACGAAAATTTTTTATTTTCAATTTTTTTATGGATTTTACATCAAATTTAAAAACTACGATATTTTCCATACAAAATGTGCTCTTAGTTGAAATCACTATCTTGTACCGTTTGCGAGAAAAATAAATTTAACTTTTTGCGTTTCTGGCAGAAAATACCGTTTCATTACTAAATTATGTTTTCAATGCCGGGTTGGCTGTGATAAATCAACAAAGAGTGTCTGATTTTACTTGTTTTAATTAGTTATTTAATTTGTTGTAAAATTTTGTGGAAATCGTGATTCATAACACAAATGTTTTATTTTCTAAAGATAGTATAATACAATTTATGTATCTAACATAAAAAATAACATTAAGGGGAATTAACAAGAAGAACAGAATGAATTTTTACAGCATATGCTTTACATGATGGCCATTTGTTTCAATACACAAATCTATTCTTTGCTGTAAAGATTGTCTAATTCTTGCAAAAATTCCACGATTATTTCTAATTTCATTGCAAGCATGTTCAATTCTTTCCCATAACTGATCACACGTGTCTATTGGAAAGCATAAACTAATGATTTTAAGTATCCCCAAATACAGAAATCACCGGGGTTTAAGTATGGGGATCTTGCAGGCCAACTGACTGGACCACCTCTTCCAATCATGCAAGATCCATAAATTCTGTCTGATCATGAGGGGAATGTCATCTATTAAGTCAGGTAAAACATTTTCCACAAAATTAAGATACTCATATACCGTTAAACGGCCAGATAACTCTACAGGTCCTAGCGGCTGATTACCGATTACACCAATCCAGACATTAATGCTAAATCTTTGCTGGTGCTTAGTCTCTTTTATTGCATGAGGATTTTCGTCAATGTATGCGTAATAATGTGCACTTCATCGCAAAATAAAATATTAGAAAAAAAAATTAGGGTCCTGATTCTTTTTGTTCCCCAATCAGTTTGAGAACTCTATGCGGGCAGGGAACTCACCATCTAACATCGCATGAACTTTCTGAAAATGAAAGGGATAAAAGTTTTCTCGATGAATAATGTTCCACATGGAAGATTTGGAAATAGGATACATAGCAGTGAGTCTTCTTGGTGCTAATCTTAGGATTCTCTTCAATTATTTCCATCAAAACATCATATTCGTATTCTTCTGTAACATCAATGTGTCTACCAGTTTCAGTATTTTTGGGAACTACTGCGACAGTTTTTCTTATTCTTTGGTGTAACGCTGTAAATGTTGAGTGACTGGGATGCCTTCTTTTTCCGCGTATCTTCGTTCTACTGCACGAGCGTTACACTGTACTTCCCCATAAACTACATGCATATTAGCATATTCTTCATTGGGAAAACTAACCATTTTGATTTAAAGTAATAAATTTTAACTGTTTGACATCAAAACAATTTGACGTAACGTTATATTTTGTTGAGTTGTCACAGTCAACTAGGCATTTAAACATAATTTAGTAATCAAACGGTATTTTGAGCCAGAAAAAGTTTATTTTTCTCGTAAACGGTACGAGATAGCGATTTCAGCTAAGAGCAAGCACATTTTGTATGGAAAATATCGTAAAGTTTTTTTAATTTGGTGTAAAATCCATTAAAAAATTGAAAATAAAAAATTTTCGTTAAAAAAAGGCTGTTGCCCCCCCCCCCCTCCAAGAGGACCGCTACGGATGGCAATAAGAAAATCAGGTTCTCAATGGCCGGTTTGCCATTATCTACTTATTCGTTGTACAAAGTTTAAACTTGTTACGTAGCGATGTTTTTGAGATATTTAACAAAAAGTGACTTGGCGCTGCCATCTTCAAAGGGCTCTAGCACCCCTAGAAGACATTTTTGGATAAAGGTAATTCAACTTAAATCAACACCAAATGATGTCTAGTATGTGTAGTTTTCGTTTGTCAGGAGAGTTTCTGGGCGCCCTGTATATGGAGAGTTTCACACTTTTGGCTTTGTTAGACACATCTATAGAATTAAGCAAGAATTGGAGCTGAAAATTTGTATGAAATATAATTACGAATGTATACAAGAATTATCTCAGAAAAGGACAACAAATCAAGGATTCAAATTCCAATTGCTGTTGAAATTAAATTCAATATCACATGAGAAAGCAACATCCTGACCTTCTGCAGATGATAATAGTCGATATGGTAAGAAACTATTTTTAAATTTTATCTTGTGGTATTAATTGAAGCGTGAATGCTTGATTTTTCACGAGAGTTAATAACAATTTGTCTAGCTTTATTATTATAGTGTTTAAGGAAAAATCTCATCACGTAAAATAACAAAAAGAAAGTTAACTAAACTCATTTTAATTTTAAAACCGACAATCTGAAAGTCGCATGAAAAGAACATTTTCTCACGAGAAAATCTGGGGTAGAGTAAAATAAAAATTAGAACCTTAAACAATATCAATGCTGAGTTAGTTTTGAGGAAATTTTCATAAACATTTGCATGAAGTTTTCGCTGAGCTTTTCCTAGTGTTGAATCAATAACAAGAAAAGTAGCGCGTTAGTACAGAATACCATATTGACAAGCAAAATTAATTGTAACTTGAAATCGATATTTATATTAAAATCTAGTACCTACTCAAGTAATACTAGGTGTAACAAGAACTTCACAACCATATAATTAATTAAACGATTTCCTGAGGAATTTAAGGCAATTAATATACTTTAAATTAAGCCAATATTTGCTTAATCTTCAAAGTATGAGCCATTACTCATCGTTGAATTGTAACAGTGAGTGAAGACCCTTTATTATTATTTGGAATTCAAAGTGGGCATTATTAGTGGAATTGTGTTACCGAACATTGTAACAATTATTTGCTGACGTCACGTGGGCCATTAGTTAAGTGAATGTTAAAGACATTGTTACGCTTCGCTGGTTGCTTCCTTAACATCATGATTCAATGCGGTCGTTAATATTTAAGTTGGTACCATTACTAGAAGAGGAACTGATTTCAGTTTATGTCAAGTCCATTGCTAGAAACAGACAGTGTGTAGCCGTTCGTTTTTTTTTCGTGTTATGAGGTATTCACTAATAAATATTTAAAACGCTGCGATTCCTAAATTGCTTTTACTCGCCAAGAATCATAAATTATTTTTGTATTATTAACATATGTGTTATAAAATATTACTATTCTGTTTTTACTTTTTTTTTCATTATAGTGCTACAAAAAACTGAAGAATGGTAAACCTTCAATTTGTTGAAATCTAATGCGCCCATTTTAAAATTTATTTTAACATCTCTCTGCTCTCATTCTTCAGGTACCCTAATTTGTAGGTGTTCGAGTGGACCGTTTAATAAATTGATAAATAACTTTTGATCTTTCAGGCTACTTCTTAACAATATTTTAATTGCAAATACAGTGATTACAATATCTTAATTGAACTGAATACTTAAAAAGATATTTTAATCGAATGCTTAGAGCAAGCTACTTGGCGCCCCTGCATGAATTACAATGTTTAATTACCTTATATAGATTTCATTACAATTAAATTTTCCACTCTGTGCTTATGTTATTGAAATTTATACTTACATGTGTTTATGTATTTTGAACTTATTTAAACAGTACCAAGTTTTTTTAAGTACTGATTTAACCACTTTTTTCAAATATCTATAATATTGTCTTATTGTAAAGAATTGAAATCCTTTACGTATAGAACGAAGTCATTTAAAAATCAATATTTTTTTCAATTCTACAGACCAGAAATAATCAATAATTAATTTTTTTTAATCCCCTCTATTGTAAGTAGAAACCGTCGAGCTCCCCAAAGTCATGGACCACACCCGAGAACGCCAATCCAATAAGTCACGACGGTAGTCACCGACTCCCACCACTGAATTTGTATAAAACCGCAATATCCGCTGGTGACAGAAGGAGAGGGACTCCTGAACAGTCTAGGCACAGATCTAAATAAGCTAAGTAACTAACCAATAAGCATGAGCATACTAACAAAAAGAAATGGCGACAGACAGTTTTTACCTCGCGAGAGATTCAGATTTCATCAGAGATTCTGACAGATTTTATCCCGCGAGATTCATTCCGATTTAGATTTTATCGCGCAAGAGATTCATTCCGATTGAGATTTTATCCCGCGAGAAGTTCATTCAGACTCCGATTCAGATTTTATCCGACAACAGTAATTCCGATTCAGAAAGTAGAAAGTAATGTGGTTCTGAAAAGAATCGATCTTTTACAATATTAACTCAAGAAGGAATGAATAAACGAAGAAACAAACCAACCGGCGAGAGTACGTAACCTCAATCAACGTATAAGCAAATAAAGGAAAGTTGTTCTGTGGAAAGGTTGGTATCAGAGCTCATATTTTTGTTTTAAATTACAGACGACGGTCATTTCGTGATTTAATGCATACATGACGTCATCGGGATAAGTTAAACGAATGAACTTTACATTTAAACTGTGCCAGAATATGGAGTGCAAACAATAAAGAATAAGATATCAGTAGCCATTACTCTTTGGTACGATCTACCATGATTTACTAATGAAAACCCATCAGAAACAAAGTGGTTGATGGAGATTATGCATCCGAATGAATGCAGAATGTGATTTAGTAGTCTAATAAGGTAGACGGGATTTATAAGTGAGAAACAACATACATTATAACTATATGTACCTATGCTATTATTCCTCCTTCCCTTGTATTATTCTCTCATTTGATGTTATTTCAAATTCTCTGCTATATTCAGGGGACATCTTCACTTACAACGACCCAAAAAGCAGAATTATGAATCCGTCCGGATCAGGAACAAAAGTGAGTTGTATTTTCAGCAAATAAGATCGGCAATGGACCTTATATTTATACAGTCCGCGCGGCCAAAAAATGCCTCGTGTCGCGCATGGATGTTCGTGCATTCGGCCGCACTCGTTAACGCAATAGCGACTGAAAGCATTACCAGTGGCGTCGGTGTCGCGTTTTCAATTATTCGTCACCAAACCACAAGAGGTACCACCTCAACTAAAAAGTTGTTCGAACAACGTAAATGCAATAAACTAGCTACATCTCCTTTAGGCAGTCGTAAATTTTGGTCTTTAGCTAAAGCCATTAGTAAAAACTTTGGAACATGTTCATTTCCCCCCCCTCCCCTGACGTCTATTGACGGATCGGTAGTTGCTGATTCTGTAGACAAAGCCAATGTTTTGGTGGATTTGTTTGCATCTAACTCGTGTCTCAACGATTCTGGCCCCTAGTCAACTCTTTTTCATACGCTATGAAACCAATTCATTTTCGGTACAAGCTCTTGGAATCGATCATCAGTAGGCTTGATCTCAATAAGGCGACCGGCCCAGACGGTATCCCAGCTATTGTCTTAAACAAATGTTCCCCCGAACTAGTAGCAGTCCTACCTAAGCTTTATACGATCTCTATGTCTTCTGGGGAATTCCCTTCATCATGGAAGTTAGCAAATGTTCAACCTATTCCCAAAAAAGGCGATAAGACCGATCCCTCAAACTACCGACCAATTGCCATCACTTCCATTTTGCCTAAAATCATGGAAAACGCCATCAATCAGCAACTGCTCACGTTCCTTGAAACTAACAAACTCCTTAGTGACCACCAATACGGGATTAGGCAAAGTCGTTCAATAGGCGATCTTCTTTCATATGTGACCCAAGTGTAGAACAATACAGTAGAGCAGTCCGGTGAAACTGTTGTAGTCGCTTTAGATATCTTAAAGGCATTTGACCAAGTTTGGCATAAGTGTTTACTTGCCAAACTCACCTCGTTTGGGTTAAATGATACGCTCATTAACTGGGTTTCTAGTTTCCTTGATAAAAGACGAATACGTGTCGTATTTGATGGATTTTTTTCAAAAGAAGTTAGCATTAACGCGGGCGTACCACAGGGATCCGTTATAGCGCCTACACTTTTCTGCTGTACATACATGACTTTATTTCTACAACAACTAACCTAATCCATTGCTTTGCTGACGATAGCACTCTTCACTGTAGTTCATCTCAGTCTGCTCATAGTGATAATCCACCTTCATGTTAAATCAAGAAATTAAAGCTGAAATGGCAAATTCAATCAACCAAGACATTCAACGGATTCTCGAATGGGGAAGCAATAATCTAGTTAAATTTAATGCTAACAAAATTCAGTGTTGCCTTATGTCTGCCAAAAAAGATCGATCATTTCCTGTTGTAAGTATGAATGGCTCAGTTCTTAAGTTTTCAGACTCTATTACTCTGTTGGGTATGACTGTATCTTCAAATCTCTCATGGGTTGACCATCTTCTGTCAGCTACCAAAACAGCTGCTCGTAAAATAGGCTTTTTGTACAAATCTAAGCAGTACACTACCTCTCGACAACTCCTTCTGCTGTATAAGGCCCAAATTCGGCCTCATCTGGAATATAATTCTCACCTCTGGGTTAGTGTTTCCCAATACGCTCTCGATATCGTTGATCGTATTCAAAAGAGAGCGACTAGGCTTATAAATGACCCGTCCTTAACTTCTCACATACAGTCCCTTGAGCATAAAAGGATGGTTTCAGTTCTTTCTTTGTATTATTGTTATTACAACGGCTATTGTGCTGCTGAATTATATTCTTTGATACCATCTCCGGCTATCTTTGCGAGAAACACTCGGTTCGCTCATTCACATCAACAGTATGCAGTACAAATCTCCACTTGTCGTACCAAACAGGCGCAATCCACATTTTTCTACGCGGCTTCTGAACTCTGGAATGATCTCCCTAGTTCCTGTTTTCCTCTCACTTATGATATGAGAAAATTTAAGGTAGCTGTTCATAGGCATCTATTGGCAATTCATTATCCCTCTATCCATCCTCCTAAGTGTTCCTAAGTGCTTTAGCACGATAGGCCAAATTTAGCCTGTTCAGGTCCACAATCATAAAAAAAAAATTCCATTCAGTCTTTTTTAATGGACGTTTCTATTTTATGTAGATACTAATGCACATCAGAAGTGGTATTTAAGACTACTGTATATCCCTTGGGAATAAACGGTGATTTTACACAGTGTTAAAGGAGAAAACTAACTTTTAAACATAGTTTTGAAGAAAATATTTTATTTAGTGCCTGAATTTTAAGATTCATTCAATTAATTGATTGCGGACTTGCTAGATTTCAGTTCGATTTACCTGTATAGTAACATTATTTCACTGAGAGCTTAATATATTTCAAATATATAGAACTGATAGTGCTTTTATCATTAATCATTTTTACTGGACTGTAACATTTATCATAGGCATATGGAATCTGATTTCTAAATTCACGCCGCTCATCAGTTAAATTGCTAGCTGCACACCATCTATTTATATTAAAATCACCTTAGTGTAAATTTATGTCATAACAAATATGTAATTTATTTTTTATGCTTATAGGACACCGAGCTAGCTACATTCCACAATAGCAAGTTGCAAGTTGATAGGATAATTTAGTCGCCTGCATACTTACGGCTTAATCCGTACAGAAAGTTGCAAATCAACTTCTAAGGTCCAAGACTTGTGAGAAGTGCAATAATCCCCGACAGCTAGGATGAAAATATGACATTTAATCTAGACATGCCTTAACATAATGTCTACCATTTTCAAAATATCAATCCTCAACCATTTTTAAATTTTTGTGAATATTTACGGAACGAGCTACTATATAACCACAATTTTATTGCAATAATCAAATAATCTAATTCCGCTAAAATGCACCAATTGTAAGAAAAATCCAAAGGACAGACGAAATGTTATTGATCAAAATGAGTTGATCATGTTACCATAGCCATAAAAATAATTGTATTAAACTGGTAAAGACGAATCGAATTTTGTCAGATATGCCACAGTCAGAAAACAAAAAAATTATATCACATAATTTTAATCACGGCAGGAAAATTTACCATTTTAGAGAATGTTGTCGTGTAACAAGTTTTGTAATCAGAATGCAAGACGGATTGTGGAAGTGTACGAGGAACGATTCCCTCAGAGGAGACGGTCCAATGGCTTGGATCAAGGTCAAGGAAAGCCAACCTCGTATGTGGTCGATTTGTCCGAACGAAATAAGGACACTCTACAGGAGTGGTATGCACCGCAAACAAAATTTTGTGTAAACAATTGTGACATCCGCAACAGACAGAAGAAGTACTACCAATTAATCTACCATTTCGTTTGACGTTTTCTACCGAAAATTACATCGTGTAGATCCAAATTTCCACAAAGTAACACTTTATGGACTGTACATGATCAGGCGTTACAAAAACCCACAATGACCACTTTGATCACATGAGATGTGAGATATTTTAGTAGGGAATTTGCACAAATACGACATATCAACTCGTTCCTAAGATATTCACACAAATTGAAAAAATTTGGGGTAAGAACAAAAATTTCAAAATGTCATTTTTAACCCGCCAGTGGTCGCTATATGAGCAATTTGCTCACAAATATTTTTTACTTGATGACAATTGTTTGTAGAAACGAGCAGGGCTTTGCGAATTTTTCTAGCTGAGTTTTATGGTTTCCTTATGCGTGCACTGCATAGTTCGGTGTTAAAACTGCATTTTTCAACGGTCAGTTAATCATTTGTTTGTGCGCGGTCACTAGTGTGAGCATTTTTCTCATCACGCGACCACTCACGTTATAATTTTTAATAAATACCTTTATTTAATATTTTTAAAGTTTTTAGTGCTTTGTGTTAGTAGTCACTGTAAAAACATTGTGTATTAGTGCATTTAGGATGAATCGAGGGAGAAAGCTGGTTGAAATGGCCTTGAGTCGAAATATGGAATTTACAAATATAGGTAGGGAAGGTATTTTTTTCGTATTTTGACAGAAAAAAAAGGAAAATGAAATATATAAAAAAGAGAGACGTTTATATTAGTTACGCGTTTCTAATTGAGACCAAATATATAATAAATCGTTGTCATGGACATTTATTTTATCATTTAGCTATAATAAAAATTCGTTTCAAAATTTTACATCCAAAATATAAAGAATAACGTGTTTTACTCGTACGAAAAGTGTATCTTGCTTGTATAAAAATTAGTTCTCTCGCTAGTAAAACGTCACTTTTCCTTACTTGCAAAACAATTTACTATTATATACTCAAGAGTTATTTTCATTCAATTATAGCATCGCCATCATGAGTAGCTCAACCACAGTTCGACACAATTGATGATTTTTGTCAAGAAGAGAGGTGTGACGATGTTGAAACAGACGAACCTTCAGAACACAGTGAACATAACAGTGATACTGAACAATCAGACTCGGAATCTAAAATCCCTAAAGAAGAGTCAATAGAAAACCTGTGCTACACTGGTTGTGATACTTACACAAAATGGCGCATGCATCCTCGAAGACAAAACGTAAGAGTCAAAACCCAAAACATTGTTACAAATATGCCTGGCGTGAAAGGAAATGCAAAAAATGCAAAAAGTATTATTGACTCTTGGTTACTGTATTTTAGTAGCGAGACAATTCAGTACATAACAGTATGTACAAATATCTATTTGGAAATGATGCGCATCAGATATACACGCGAAAGAGATTGCAATGCCACTAGTACTGAAGAAATAATGTGTCTATTTGGTCTTTTGTATATGGCTGGAGTAAAGAAAGCTCAACATCTGAACGTGAGAGAATTATGGGAAAACGATGGAACAAATGGCGATTGCTTTAGAGCTTGCATGTCATATCGAAGGTTCTACACGCTTTTGAGAGTTTTACGATTTGACGATGTAAACGACAGGGAACAACGAAAAGCTATAGACAATCTCGCACCAATTAGATCAATGTTTGATGGTTTTATAAAAAAATGTTTGGAACATTACCAAGTAGCAGAATATTTGACCATAGATGAAATGTTACCAGCATTTAGGGGCCGTTGCAAATTTAGACAATACATTGCAAACAAGCCATCAAAGTATGGCATCAAAATTTACTCCTTGGTGGATTGTCAAACGTTCTACACCTCAAACATGGAAATCTATCCAGGTAAGCAACCAGAAGGACCTCACAGAAATGACAATAAAGCAGGTAGCGTTGTAAGAAGACTAGCTTCTCCTATACTCAACACGGGAAGGAACATAACAATGGACAACTATTTTACATCTGTGCCATTAGCAACAGAATTGATAAAACTAAGAATGACAATTGTAGGCACAATACGAAAGAATGAACGAGAATTACCCCCAATTTTTACACATACTAAAGGAAGACCTCAATTTAGTAGCATGTTTGGGTTTTTAGATATTGGAACTATCGTTTCATATGTCCCCAAAAAAACAAAAACGTATAGCTGCTTTCTACTCTACATTCGAGTGATACGATAGATAATGATACAGGTAAATACAACAAACCAGAAATCATTTCTTTTTATAACAGCACAAAAGGTGGGGTCGATGTAGTTGACCAACTGATAAGTAACTATTCAGTAGCTAGAATAAGTTGTCGTTGGCCACTAACTATATTTTTCTGTATGTTAAATATTGGTGGAATCAAGTCAAATTATATACCATGCCAATACTGGAGAAAAACTAGAACGCAGATTTTTTTTAAAACAGCTCGCTTTGAAACTAATGAAACCGCACATTACAACAAGGCTAGCAATTACCAATTTATCCCTAGAGCTACGAACCTCGATGCAAAAGATAGCTGAGGTAGAAGTAACGCTGCAGTCTGCTAGTACGTCAGAAAGAGGATTTTGTTCATTGTGTCCACGACGAAAAAATAGAAAAACAAAAAAAAATTGCGTCAAGTGTGACAAATACTTGTGCAACGAACATCTAAAATGTATTTGTGCAAACTGTCTTGAAGAACCTTTTACTGAATAACTTTAGTTTCTACATATTTTAATGTATTAAGATTTAATAAAAATAATTATTTTTTGACTTGAATTCTTGATTTTAATTACCACAACTGCATATGTCATTTTAAACTGTGTGTGAGTAAAATGCTCACGTGCGACCACTGGGGTAATTATCATTCTAGCAACCACTGACGGGTTAAAAGATTCGGCTGTCTCTTAAGTAAGAATTTTTTAAGTATTTTACTCTTACTAAGGACAAAATAACTTTGTAAATACATTTTTTCCCCAAAAGTTTAAAATATTGCACGATAAACATACCATATCAACTTCAAAAAAGATTATAATAAACAAACTTTCCTAAACCAGTGCATGCAAAAAGTAAAAATAATTCCATGGAATTATCACACTTAGAGCAAAATGCAGCCTAAAAACTATAAATTACTTTAATGGAACATAAAAATATATGGCACATACATTAAGGCAGAAAGTATTTAAATTACTGTTTCGTTAATAATTGAATTACGATACAAAATACATTATACTGTAACAATCATGTACATTTAACATTGCATGCTAAACAATTGACTTGTAAGTATACTTGGAGATAGGCTACCTCACTACATTATAGTTTGAAGATAATGTAAATTAGACAAAATGATATAGACTGCATATTAGAGAATAAAATACTTATCTTTTTTGGGTTTTTTAGTGGTGTAATTGTATATTCAAGTTATACAATCTATTAAAATTGTTAAAGATGTTAAAACAATTTTGAGAAATTTGAAAAATTCATTTTTTATGTTTTAATTTTCAAATTTCACAAAAATTAAAACTTTTAATAGATAATATTACTACTGACGAAGATAACTGTAAGTGTTATCGAAACGTTTAGATTGTATAACTTAATTAGATAGTTGTATAAACTAGGTAAATTGCACCTACATCAAATCATCTTAATGTCACAGAATTTCAAATGAGGTAAGAATATATCCCATTATTTCAAAAATTTACCTTAATTTCAAAGGTGCTATTTAGCTCAGGAGTCTCTACCGACATCAAACTAGTAGAATTTCTGTCTAAAACATAAATTACTAAACAAACACAAAAGTTAAATATATCTATACTTTTTTCCAATGTGGTAAGTACTACTCGGCAATTCTTAAATCTTTCTAATTTCATTGGAGTGCCATTTGTGTCACAAGCTGATTTCATAAGGTCAATATCAGTCACTGGATTTTCAACAGAAAAACTAAGTCGCCTCTTACACACCGTGTTTATTTTATTATCATCTAAAATTCTACGCTGTTTAGAATGAGAAGTGATAATTTCGTTGCAACTTACCAATATTTCCAATGCTTTTTTTTTTTGTATTTGTGTGATCTGAATCACAAATTTGAGAATTTGATATGTTTACACATGACGCACTTACATTACGTAAATTTTTTTGTGCTAATTTCTCAAATATTGACGGAGATAATCTCTCAATCTTTACAAAGCACTTACGGAAATAATCACTATTACTACCAGGAGTACAGGAGTTAAGTTCACAATCCTCAAGTTCACTTTGTGTAAATTTTTCTGTTTTAAAACTATCATTTTTTTTAATCTTTCGTAACCCTCTGCTAGCATTTTGTTTAGAGTTTAAATATCGTTTATTAAACAACTTATTTGATTGTTCCAGTTTCCGTTTGTATGCTTGAAAATTATTTATCATTTTTTGGGTATGTGATATAACTTTTTTAGAATCCTTTGTTGCTACAAGAGGCATTAATGAAATACCGTCAATTTGTGGTAAAAATGAATTAAAATTATTTTTTTTCCTTGACTTATTGAGTTGTATTTTTTCGTCGGTATCTATGCAATGATTTAAATTCAATTCTTCCGTTTTCCGAATTTTTCGCTTTTGGTTGGAGGCAAGTAATCGTTTAGTAGGTGAAGGGCTCAGTTTTGAAGATAAAAACATTTTAAAACCTAAAAGGAAAGAAATTAAATAAGGTACTAAATCTTACACTTTATGCATTACAAAATAAAAGTTCGCAATAACAATATAAAACCACAAATAATTATTACTGAAACAAGCCAATATTGTAACGGTTTTCTTCTACCTGATCTATCAGCTGTCTTTATAAATTATAACGTGCAACTGCAAAGAAACAATTCAAAAATTGCAAATGGCTGTGGTTCATCTAGCGTAGTGTTGCCGGTAGTTAAAGATGCAGTGTCGCCAACGTAGGCATGAAATAACCAAAACTACTTCTTTGATGTTTTCTTGTGAAGTAAGTAGCATGAGGTGCGTATGAGCTAAAATACCTTGCCTCCATGTAAAAAATTCAATCATGTTTTTGACGGCGGCAGATTTGAATTAGTTAAAATTGGTTTCTTGTGTTCGTCTTACCAATACCAACGTACATTTTTACTTTCCAACCTACATGTACATACATATGAAGGTATAGAAGTGTATGCAATTGATTGTGAGTAAGTGCGTGCGTGTGAGTACACGTGCGCGTGTGTGCAAGTACGTGTGCGTGTGCGCGCGTAAGTTTCCTCGGCATTGTGAGGACTGTCACCAGAATGTAATTGCATTAGTGGGCAGTTCACGACTTGTATGGACATACACACGGCACCAAAAATTTTTACCCATTTTTCAGGTACAGCGGACCTCGTTCTATCAGAAATATTGATTTTTTCAACGTCCGCTCTTGTTCATTACTATTTACGTGTATAAGGTTTCAAAAATTTAACCTTACTTATGTAGACCTAAGCGTCGTTGCCATGTGCTGTCTTCTACATCGTTTATCTAGTGAAACATTACACTGATTTAACACAATTTCGATGTTTGCATGTACACACAAACACGAACACACATACACACACACACGCACGCACGCTCACACACACTCACACACACTCACACACACTCACACAACACACACACACACACACACACACACACACACACACACACACACACACACACACACACACACACAGACAGACACACACAGACACACACAGCACACACACACACACACAC
>JARFJB010001603.1:3097500-3205000 GCA_036346205.1 Vesta saturnalis | reverse complement strand
CTTTTATAATGTTAGATTTTCTTTTTATGTAATTTCATTGTACTATTACGTTTCAATTTAACGAGGATGACGCAATAGAAGTTTGTTGCTATGCAGAAAATTATAGATAAATGATACATTAACCCATTTAAATCAACCAAGTTTGGCTGTTTGTAAAGGGATTTACTTATTTGGGATCAACGAATATCAAAACTCTATTATATTTCCATTTCAAGATTAATTGCACAACCAAATTTGAAAGCGTGGCTTCGTCAGCATGTTTTATCCGTAACAGTATACCAGTGACAACCAAAATTTTAAAGTACAACAGGTATTTCATTTCTAATCATTAGTATAAGGTATTTTTAAGTTACTAACATTAATATTAAGATTTTCTACTTTATAACTTGACTTAAAGATTTTATAATAAACCCTGTTATTGTTTTCAATTTTATATTTATTACATTTACGGTTTACTTGTTTTCCATAAAATGAGTTGGTGTCCGAGGTATTTTAACATTTATTTACAGGTTGAAGTTACATCCTTTTGTAAAGCGAACGTATCTAACCACACACACATTTTGTAATTAAAGCAAATCAAATTTTAAGAACATGGGCCCATTTAATCGCTGACTGAGCTGAAGGCACAAAATCTTCTATTGATTATTAGGAGTATAAGCAATATTAAGGGTGAAATTATTATTAACAACAACCTAGACACCCGATTATTATAATTTTTTATTACAAGTATAAGTATTCCATTACTACTAAAATCGAGAAATTTCCATTGGATAGTAAATTCATTCGATAGTGAATACATTCGACAGTTTTTTTTTCAATAATAGTAATTTATTCGATAGGGTTTTTCATTCGATAGTGTCCAATACTAATTCTAAGTGAGAGAAATGCATCTTTATACGCGAGAGATAAAGTTAACCCATGAGCGTGCGTTAGCACCCGAGTGAGACACCTGTTACAAGTTTCGTAATAGTATTTCGCTTACGTGTAATATACGACATTTTATCTTACGGGTGCACCGCAGAAATAAATTTCTCTCAAACAAATACCTAATAAAAATTGTATCGTCGTATGTATCATTTTTCGTAGTTACCAACGATTGGTATAGAAATTATAAAATAAACAATTAACGGTGTTCATTGATTTGCACGAAATTAATAAAAATGAATTTCAATTGCAACTCACAGGTATCAAACTTACTCACTCATGTTTGATTTCTGTTACCGAAAACAATTGTTTAGATCTGTAAGATAAAAATATTTTTCTCTCAGCTTAGTAAAGTTTCCCTCGATACTGCTGCCAAACGTGAGTGCCATCTGTATCACTTGCAGCTGTTCGTCGTATTCCAAAATGGAAAAAAATATGCAACAAAGATTTTATTTGAAATTTTATATTCTGAATGAAATATCTTGTTCCGATGCATTGAGAATGCTACAAAAAGCCTACAGAGACTCTGCTCTCTCAAAAACACGAGCACACGTGTGGTATTCGGTGTTTCAAGAGGTCTCAACGAAGTTGAAGATGCACCTCGTAATGGACGCTCTTCGATATCGATAACCGGTGATAACGTCGAAAAAGATAAAAAAATAGTGTTCGAAAATCGTCATGCAAGCTTCAGAGAGTTGTTTGGTGAGCTTAACATCGCGTATGGATCGGTACAGCACGTTGTGGTGAATATTTAGAACATGAAACGCATTACAGCACGACTTGTGCCAAAAGACCTAAATTTCGTTCAAGAATAGTTACGAATAGCGGTGGTCCAGAAGATGATTTCGGAAGTAACGAACGATCCTACCATGATTAAATACATAATTACTGATGAGTGATGACGAAACTGGCGCTATAAAACTGACCCAAAACCGAAAAAAGCGCGTCAAAAGTCGATCAAAAATCATCATTATGCTCACAGTTATCGAGGCTTTGTTCATTATGGGTACATGGTAACGGGTCAAATAGCGAATAAGGAGTATTACCTAGCCGTAATCAGCCATTGAGAAATGCTGTGCGTAGAAGACGACCGGAATTATGGAAACACAACTCTTGGATTTTGCACCACGATAACGCTCCCTTTTGATAAAGCACACATTGTGGGCGACAATTTGACAAAACACACAGTAAATACCATCCAACAAGCACTGTGTTTTCCAGATATGAGACACCCTGTGACTTTTTTCTGTTCTCAAAACTTAAATTACTGCTTTGTGGAATGATATTTTCGACCATTGATTTTAAAAGATAATGTGATGCGGGAATTGAAAGCCATTCCTTCATCGAACTATAAAAAGTGTATGGGTAGATGGGTTAAACGTTGGCGTATGTGCAACGCTTCAAATGGATAAAATAAATGTACTCAAAAATAATAAAAAAAAACTGTTTTATTTACCAATTCATACGGGTAATATTTATTTCAAAAGCAATTGGAGTTTATCATAGACAGATGGGTTAAAAGAATTTGTTGCACTGGTTTGAAAATAAATTATTAATAAGTTTAAAGACCAGCTGTTGTAATCGACAAAGCGTCGTATCATAATACATACCTCTACAAAGCGTGGCGGTACCAGGGTCACGTAGTTATAATAGTTTGCTCTGTAATCACGCTTAGGTTGCAAAATATTGCAACCTATTGTGTATCTACACAAGGTGTAGGACGCTGTCAGTTTAGAAGTAGATACCTGATTTTTTCATAATTTAAATAAACAGTCAAATATTATGGACAGTTATGATAAAATTTTAATTGAATCACCCAATGCATATCTGTATAATTTTAAATTGTAGCATTATGAAAGCGAAAAAATTTTTCTGGGCCGTTATTTATTGAATTATCCTTTATCTTAATAGTTAAGATAAACTTAGTGGCTAAATATAAAATATAACAATACAGAATGATATCGTTGAAGAAGTATTCAATAACAGTGGATACAAACAACATCGAACGCACACAAACATCACGCTGGATTGCAAAGATTACGATTTATTGCTCGCAACGCATATGTGTGTATTCTACCGATGTTGCTTATATTTTTTTGGATAGAAAACGATCACAAATTTGGCAAAACTCATTTTTACATTTTTAAGTAAAAGACATAATGTAATATTGATAATAATGAGAATATAATTCACATATCACATGGTACATTTCTGATTACTTTCATTGGTTAAAATACAAAAACAAAACAGCAGAATAGGCTATCAAATCGGTGATAATTTTATCACCGCATGTTGACTGTCACATGATTTTAATGAATAAAATAGTATACTGTCAAAGTGACAAATCGTTGAAAATTGTCGACTTTAAGAAAATATATTTTCTATCAACGTTCATTATATTCTCTTACCAAATATAACACGTGTTATGAATTTATGATTAATAATCGATGATACCACTCGTTAAAACCTTTAGAAACTTGAACGAGTGCGAAATTGAACGAGTTATCGATGATAATCAAAACACTAGTTATATTATCCCCGAAAATATCCCGTCGTCAATAGCAACGGATATTCTTGGGATATTTTTTTGATTGAATCCCCCAAGTGATATTTATAAAAAAATATATTCATTGGTATACGTAAAGTTTGCATTCTTCGTCTATTTTCCGGTCTTTACAGGTTTGTTTTCTACTTGTTTATAATATAGTTTCGCCCTTATTACCTCCCATTTATCCTTTGACTATTTCATTATTTCCTACATTTACTTCTTTTAATCATCATTTATTACATGCTTTAAATCAGTTCTAATTTTTACAAAACAAATCACCATAAATAAGTAATCGTATTTTGGAATTCTGCAGCTAAAATGCTGCCATCTAAGGGTATATTTTCTAATCAGACTTTATTATAAGGAAAATAAATGTGACTCTGTTTTTCATATTACATCACATGTTTGTACGTGATGACGTAGCGGTAAACACTCCTGGCGAGGATAATATAGTTTTGCAGCATGGTACCCACCGCAACGGAAATGTTGGTTTGGGATATCAAAAAAATTCAAATGTATGTTTACTGCATAAGATTGCTCTGTAAATGATGAATCCCTGGCAGATATTTAGAAATTTTTGGGCAAACCTAAAAAAATCATCATGAGTGGTGTTTTAACACCATACTAATGAAAATTAATTTTTCCCCAGAAAATTAATTACAAATACAGAATCTTTTTATACTAGGTGAGTCGGGGGACCATTCGGCCATGGGGAGCATTCAGCCACATGCAATAATTCGATCAATTTGAAATTTTGGCTCGAATTTCATTTCGCTTAACGTTGGCAACACTGCTTGGTGTGTTTTGAACTATTTTGGTACACGTCTGGAAAATTATTATATTTCAAAGTTAAAAAAGACATTCTTGAGGTAAGCAATCTATTGTGATATAATGGCAATAAGTACTAAGTAATTATAATGTCATTATCATAGTTCTGCTGTGCACACATACGCCGGACATTTTTTTTTCATTTACAAATTAATTTCTAACCTCAATTTAATAATATTTGTCAAGAGAGTAAATATACGTGAGTGTGGCCACAGCCGAATCCTTCCCGGATTGGCCAAATGCTCCCCAAATCGCCATAAAACATGAACTTTAACAGGTAATCTTTTTCAGATGCCTAAAAAACGGGTTTTAAAAGCCGAAAGAATTTCTATAGATGAAGACGTAATGAAGCGAGTAGTAATAAATTATTTCAACGGTACTTATTCAGCGAGAGAGTCTGCGCGAGTGCATGGGACCAAAAAGTTCTACTTTGCAAAGTCGAGTTAAGAAGATTTTGCCAAAAGAACAAAGGAAGAATATCTAAGAACACATTTACAAAATCCAAATGATTCGGGGAACGACAGTGCGTTGAATGATGACACCTTGCAATACTTAAGCAAATATACCAACCGACAAGTTTTTACTATGGATGAAGAAGGACAATTCGAAAAATACATGTTCGGATATTAATTATGGCCTAACATACAAACAGATTCAGAAACTGGCCTACGAATATGCCAAAGCGTTGCCGCACTGTGAAATTCCAAAAGAATGGCATGAAGCAACAGAAGGTTGGAGAAGAGGTTTCATGTCCCGCCATAAAGGTCTGTCCCTCAGGAAACCGGAGAACACTAGTTTGAGTAGGAGTACCGCATTTAATAAATTCAAAGTTGAACAGTTTTATGCAAGTTTAAAAAAAGTATTAGATCGTTACAATTTTTTCCCAGAAAGAATTTACAATTTATACGAAACTAGAGTGACTACGGTAATGAAGCCAGTAAAGTAGTGTCTACAACCGGTAAAAAACAAATAGGCCAAGTGTCATCTGCTGAGAGAGGGAATGGTAACATTTGTTGGAATAGTTAATGCTGCTGGTCAAAGTATCCCCCAGTGTACGTATTCCCCAGATTCAGGAATTTTTGCAAGGCGGACCTGTTTCCAGTATTGCATTAGGAAACAAAACAGGCTGGATGACAAGCGAATTGTTTCCTAGTGTTTTACAACATGTTGTAAACCATACGCTTTGCAATGCAGATAATCCAATTCTTCTTTTGGTAGATAATCACGAATCGCACATCAGTCTATCGTGTGTAAGGTACTGCAAGGAAAACGGAATTATTTTGTTAAGTTTTGCTCCCTACACGATATAAGTGTATTCCGACCTTTCAAGCAATATTGCAGTGTAACCTTTAGTGATTAGATGACGACGCGTCCGGGGAAAACCGTAACGATTAAAAACATTGCAGAACTTGCAAATACGCCTTATTCAAGAGCTTTTACTGTCAACAATATTACTAATGGTTTCAAAGAACCTGGAATTTTTCCATTTAATCGGCTGGCTTTTAGCGAAAACGATCTTAACGCAAATTATGTCACAGACAGACCAATGAAGAACAACGAAAATACAACTACAATAGAGCCTTCTTGTGAAGCCACGACGGCTACCAATATTATATTGCATAACACACCTTCATGCAACAAAGCAAAGGATGCAGCTGATCCATCGTTTTCCTGCATTGGCAAACTAATGATGGTTTTAACTTGTCACCAATAAGAAACAATCCTACTACATCGGACAGCGGAATAAATATTAATATCTCCTGAATCTGTTAGGCCTTATGCCAAAGCCGAGCAACGAAAGCAGGATAATACTAAAAGAACCCCTGGTATTTCTCGAGTATATACTGACACTCCGGAAAAACAAAGATTAGAGGAATTGGAAAGGCAAAAAGAAGGCAAAAAAAGGAAATGTCCAAAAAAGGATTTGTTTAAAACTAATGACTTATCAAGCAAGCAATCAAATAAACAACCACGCAAAAAACTTAAGCTTATTAAGGAGACACTCTCATCAAATGACAGCGATCAAAACGACAATATATCACTGCATGACTCCTCATCTGATTATGAAGATTATGAAAATCTGTATGACCTTGACGATTGTGAGGATTTATCAGTTGGCGATTTTGTCCTAGTAAAATTCCAAGCTAAAACCTCGACTGTATTATGCAGAACAAATGCTGAGCTTTAAAGAAGAAGACGTCATCATTAACTATTTAAGAAGAAAAGGGTTCTCTACAACATTTTATTTTCCTCAAATCGACGACGTATCACAGACTACTAAGGAAGAAATTATACACAAACTTAAAGAAATTTCAAGAAATGCAATAAGCACTGCAAGAGCTTCATTCTTGCTATAACTTTTCCAGTTCAAATGTTAAGTAGATTGTAATTCTTCTTTCTCCAACCTAGCATAGTTGTTTTCGTTTTAGTTAGTTACTTTTCACGACAAAAGGCAAATTTCCCCGTGTATTGTATAATTGGAAATATTTTTCACTTTTATTTTTATACACCTCATTATTATTAGCTAATATTATCAACGAACGAATCCTCCCCTGATCCTGGCTGAATGCTCCCTTAGCGGGTGAGGATTCGGTCGTTTGACATTAATGTAAGAATTTGAATCTTTTTTGTTAAGGGTTTATAATTTGAGTTTACGTTATTCTTACTAGTGTTTGATGAATGTTGGGCTATAATATGGCATGTTTTCCTTTTTTGTGATGGCCTTTAATAAGGGATCAAGTAGCCTTAAACCAAATGTAGCTTAATGCACCCCTTCCCAGGGCCCCCGCAAGGCTGAGCGGTGCCCGCGTGCGGGACATTGTTTTGGCGCCCTTTATTAACATACGAAATCCAGTTATAAAAAAAAATATTTTTCTTTATTTTATAATAAAACAACAAAAATTTTTTTTAATTTAATTTTTATTGGAAATAATAATTAATAAATTATTAATTAATTACAAAAAACATCTTTAATCCGTCACTTAAAACTACAACTTTTATTAGGTTAAATAAGTGTTTTTCTTGATTTAACGGCAGCAAATTCTTTTATTACTTCATCAAAATCGATTTTGTCAACCATCTGCTCTATAGCTAATATTGCTAGCCCAGATTAGTCTCTCTTGATGCATAGTTGATCGAAGAAAATTTTTAATTATTTTTAATTTTGAAAATGACCTCTCCCGAGTAGCCCCAGATACTTGTAAAGTTAAGAGTATTCTTAAGGAAATTGTAACATTTGGCAGAGATGAGGTTAAATTGTGTTCAAATATATATTGCAATATATCCAGAGGATTTGAAGAATGAGGAATTGAAAATAACTTTAAAGCTTTAATCTCATTAAACAAAACATCTGCCTCAATATCAGCTTCCATCTTTACCGCATCAGTAAGCTTCTGTTGTAGAGCTTGGCAGGTCTTTAGGAGATCATCGTCACATAATGTAAAAATATTACTAAAAAAACCAAAAACATTGTCATAATTAGAGATCATATCAAATCTACTATTTAAAGAACTTAGTAGGTACTTGATCAATTATTCTTAAAAAAAAATTAACTTTAAACGCGGTTTTGGCATTTTGAGGTGCTTCATCCCTATGTTCATAATAAAAAAACTTTTGTTTATATTTTCGTCTAGTAGTATTGATTGCGGGAAAATCTTGCTGTATCTCAAGATCGGCGGCTAATTTTGCTGCTTGAGCAATTATTTCCTCAAAGAAATTATCATTTCTATAATTTTTGAAATGATCGACTAAATTCTTTAAGTAGTTTTGACATACTTTAATGTCAATTGTTACACTTTGCATCATTTTGCTTACAATATTAATCTGAAATAAAACATCATACCAAATAATTACACTACAAATAAATTTCAATGATTGGATATTTAATAGTCAAGAACTTGCTTTATGCCTACTTTCTATGTTAAAAGTATCGTTATCCGCTATTTCTAGAAAACTCTCACAAATTTTAATTAAACGAAATTCTAATGGCTTTATAGCATCTACCCTACTTGACCATCTAGTATCACTTAGGGGTTTTAGATTTAATTCAGGAACATTTTTTTAAATAATATCCCATCTTTTTGTGGAGGAAGAGAAAAAAACGTAGAGTTCTTGTACTATATTAAAAAAGTTTACTGTTTCATTTGATACTTTAGCAACATCATTTACTGCTAAATTTAAGTTATGTGCAGCGCATGGCACAAAAAAAGCTCGAGGATTAGCGTCCAGTATACGTTTTTGTAAGCCAATATGCTTTCCACGCATATTGGCACCGTTATCATACCCTTGACCTCTCATGTCTTTAATATCTAAATTTAAATTTCGTAAAAGTTCAACTACAAAATGAAATAGTCCTTCTCCTGTAGAATCGAATATTGGGCTAAAAGCTAAAAAACTCTCTTGTATTTGGACTTTTTTACAATCATGATTTAACACCACATAACGCAAAACAAGGCTTATTTGTATCTTGTATCTTGTATCTGGCGTACAGTCCATAATTATTGAATAATAATTGGAACTGCGTAACATATTTAAAATATTATTTTTTACTTTAGAGGACATTAATTCTACAATTTCGTTTTGAATTTGATAACCTAAATAATGAGTTTTTTTTAAAGAATTTTCCTGGGAGTTCTGCATTCTACTAAGATGTTCTCTCATCACAGGATCAAATGAGGAAATCATCTCGACAGCCTTAAGAAAATTTCCGTTGTCATGTTGAAAAAGTATTTTAGAAGAACCCTGAAATGCTAGACATTGTCGGGACAAAAATTTTACGACTGCAACAATTCTTTCCAGAACCGGTCTAGGACAAGTGGCCGCCGCCAACTGGCCGCTGCCAACTGGCCGCTGTCGACTGGCCGCGAGACAAGTGGCCGCCGGGACAACTGGCCGCCGGGACAACTGGCCGTAGCCGCGCCGATACCAATTGACTTCCAATACTTGCAAAGGGGTAGTTTTATTAATTGAAAAGAAAGAAACAGACAGTGAAGTAATAACTCTAATAAAATATTTACGAGGTGCATAAATCTACAATATTTACATAATATGCAATTTAACAATTAACGCATGTATGTATATCACATCTAAATAATATAAGTTTTTAATTTATACTAATTTATCTAAGGTTTTATTTTATAACGATTAACGGAACATTTTCACAAATAAGTAGTTTAGGCGATCGGTATGCCGTTATTGTAGAATGTTAATGGCATGTTTATTGCCGTTCACTAATTGCTCAAGGACAAAGAACAATTAGTTTTACCCCGAAACTCATTTATCATATGCTTAAAGCGTTCTATTCATACAACTATTATTATTATTATATGTGCAATTATAAGAATACTTTAAAATAACAAGACTACGTTTTTTAGAAGTATTCGCTAGTATATTATTAATAAACTTTTAGTTGTAGCGGCCGACGCCGGCGGCCAGTTGTCCCGGCGGCCAGTTGTCCCCGCGGCCAGTTGTCCGGGCGGCCAGTCGGCAGTGGCCAGTTGGCAGCGGCCAGTTGGCGGCGGCCACTTGTCCCATTCCGTTCCAGAACATCATGCCAATATTTTTTTTCGGTTTCTAAAACCCGTAAATGATGATCGTTTACAGAAGTAGATAATTTTAACATTTTTTCAAACTCATCCATGTATTCATATGACCATTATGTACAATTGATGTTTCATGTCTTTTTATAGCCAACGATAAGTGTTGCCAATCAGAAAAACAATTTGAATCAGAAAAAGTATTGATAGTTTTACCGAAAACCTTACAACAGAAGCAAAATATAGAGTTTTCTGAAACAATAAATAAGCCATATTCTTTCTGTTGTTTCACCATTCTCCAGTTTTCTGACAAAGTACGTACTTGAAAATTTTCTTTTGTCTTGATTTGTAGGAAATTGATAATTGCGTCTTATTAAAGAAGGTCCTCGCTCAACCAACCTTCTGACTTCCTCGTTGTTAATGGTTCTGGCCACAGACCAGGATCCTCTTATAGAAGAATGGTACTTGTCATCTCAGGGCCCATTTCAGTCAAGGCTTCGGTTTCAGCTTCACTTGTAGCCTCTATTGTTGAGCCGATTCTACGTTTTCACTGAGAGTTGATGTACTCGTAGATGGTTCAAGTGCAGGAACAGGTGAAGCAGAAACCGCTTCAGAACATTGACTCTCTAAAGCTTCTGTTTCTGCATTGGAAACTGAAGTTTTCGCCAAGAAATCTTTCATTTTGCCAGCCATCTTCTCCCTTTCTTAGGCACTAACTTTTTTTTGCTCCCAAAATTTTGCGCCAGAAGGTCGTTTTCTCTTCTGTGGTTCCTAGAATTAAGCAAGTGAAGCTAATATAAGCTAATATGCTAGATCAATATAAAATGTATTAAGATGTACTAGACTCAGAAAACATTTAAAAAAGAAACGTACTGAGATCGTTGGATGATAGACGAATAAAATATTTTGACAGTTTCGGTACTACCGGCTATACCGGAAAGAGATGTTAACTTCGGTAATTTGAATGAAACACCCTGTATATTATTATCTATTAAGGTAACACGTAAAAGTCTAATTACCTAGATTTTTGTATATTTAATATCCTATACCTATTTTAAATGGTTTTTAAGAAATTTTAATTTTTATTTCAGAAATTACATTTGCATTTTTTTCCTATAAACAAGACATTTATTATTTAATTTGAATTTTTATAGGCAATGACTTGGCATAACAAAATTTGTATAATATTTGATTTAAATTTTAATAGTTAAAAGCTATATTATTTGAAATAATGAAAATTAAAATATCCCAAAAGCCATTAAATCTTAAGAGATTATCCTGGAGTTTTACGTAGAATCTAACTGTGTAACTATTGTATAATAATATAAAGGGTGACTATATACATTGACAAAATTTTTAAAATAAACCTTGATATGCCTTAAAAAAACTAATTTTGGATTTTATTACTTTATTAGAATATGTCCAATTATTTATATTATTTTTTGTGTGATATAATATAATACTTACCATTTCACCCTTAATTTAATTTCCACACCAAACACAATAACAAAAAATATAAAACACTTGATCGAATCGAATATTTTCTTTCTACCACTTTAAAACACGTCTAATTTATACTTTATCTTCCGTTTTCTTGTATGAATATCAAGAACTGATTAGCTAACGCCTTTCGTTGTTTTAATTTATACCCCGTGAACCTTTCGAGTCCGAACTGGAAAAATGCAAGTCTGGACAAGTTTTCACGTTTATAGACAAGCATGGCGATTTACGAATACTGCATAATATTCGAATTTGGTTTAAAAAAATGCAATTCTTTATTTACAAAAAAAATGTTAAATATTAACAAAAATTTAAAATAAGGGTTTAATTGTTAATAAACGATTTTATTTAATATCGCTCAACCTGTATAGTTGTTTATTGTTTGTTTTTAATCTTGCAATAGCTTTTTGAACTACTTCTACTCAACCGAATCTTACAAAACTTTCCGCACATATTTTAGGTTTCCGTGAAAATATTATATTATCATATTTTATGTTTAACCCCACAGTATCAACCCCTGAGCGAGGGTGAGAGCTGCCCTTAAAAATTCTAAATTAGAAGGAGATCAAGTGATACCTCGTTTTAAAGGTTTTTTTATCCTGAATTTAATGTTGCAGTCGTAGAGTAGAGGTAATTCTAGTCAAGTGGAAAACTAAGAACCAAAAAATAGAAAGTATGGGTAAAAATATTTCTGAGATATCCTGACCTCTGGAACATTTAACAATTAAAAATAAAAACGTGGGGGCGCAAGTTCGCTAAAAAAATATTTTAACCTACATCCCACATTTTAAATTAATTGTTAATTTTTAAAGAGGTTAGAATCTTTAGAAAATCTCATAATGTGTCTTGATAATTATTTTCCCGTTTTTAGTGCACCAGATTTTATTTAAAGTAGTAGTTTAACTTAAAAATATTATTTATGTATATTATATACAAATATTGATAAAATTATTAATTTCATCTCTAAGTGTTTAATAAAACCTTAAGTTAAAACTGTATGAAAATTTAATATGTCGTAGCACCAAAATAAATATTTCTTACATTGGGTCGGGTGAATAAAAACAAGTGAACGCTTTTACCCGTCAATCCGAAAGTTAATACTTGTTAATCCTTAACAAACTAAATGTGGCCACTAAGTATTTGCTTGAAACTTGACAAGTAAAGGCATTTACTTATTTTCATTCCACAGTTCGACGACAACCATAGCGAAGCGAATACGAGCAGCAGTAGAACGATCACTGAAACACACCGTCCTCAAAGCGACAAGTCAAGCGATCTAAGTTTCCGAGAACTAAAACCCGAGCGAGCAGTTGAGAACCCAAAGGCGACAAACAGCAAACTAGTTAAATATTTGAATTTTTTAATTCTCTCTCTATTTTTATTCACCCTGTGCATTACTTTTTTTTTTACATTTTTTTTTTTGGATTTTTAAAATTTCTTTTGCCAACCCTTCAGTTTGGCGCCCCTTTGAGGTGGCGCCCGCGTGCGTTGCACGCTCGGTTACGGGGGGCCTGCCCCTACCTCCCCTACTAGTTATCTTATCACCGAGTATATTATGTAACCAAGGTGGAAAAACGTTATTAT
This sequence comes from Vesta saturnalis, assembly GCA_036346205.1. Classification (NCBI taxonomy): domain Eukaryota; kingdom Metazoa; phylum Arthropoda; class Insecta; order Coleoptera; family Lampyridae; genus Vesta; species Vesta saturnalis. The sequence continues at coordinate 3,192,082 of JARFJB010001603.1, read as the reverse complement.
TCCCGGCGAACTAAAGGACGTTCTTTCACCTGAGTATGTAATGTATACTATTTGATTCACAATCATTTGGAAATAAAATAATAATCAAAAGAAATTCGTTGTAGTTACTCACACGATAACGTCGATAATCATCTCGGCATTACGTTAGAAATGCATAAATGTCTTTTAAAAATCAGTTAACATTTTTTAAAGTTATTCAGAACAGTAGTTTTATGAACTAATTATGTCTCAAGACCGCATTGATAGTAAGCAAATTAAATTAAATTTTTAATTTTTTTCACCCGGGTGGAAACAAACTTTAAATATGTTTCCGCCCCCCGGATAGTAACCTTGGTGAGGATTGGCTTGCTTTCAAACTTTTCTAAAGCCCGATGATACACTCATTACTTGTATGATTATGAATAATAGTAGTTTACGTAACAGGTCCCGAAAGTGGTCTTTTACTGGACGAGTAGGCAAATTCCAAGTACGTATTACGTACAATATTTTTTTTTAAACAGGCACAGTGTTGTACCGTAAACATCATATTATTCAGTTTAAATTTTTATATGTAACAAGAACTCTTCATTAATTTTTGTAACAATCGTAAATTTTTGATTTACAAATATAAAGATTATTTTTGAATAGTTATATTAAACGTACAGTTATTAGTATTACTCATCTGTAAGCACGGTATATCAAAATAATTCGTTGTGGTAAGATTTTTCGAACTGCTTACATTATGATGAGATTCTGAGATAGTCTCCTTTTTTGAGCAACCTGCTTTTTAAATTCTGTTAGCTATATCAATCTTATTCTGAACTGAATCCTCAATGTAGCCTTCAGCGACTTGAGATGGTCTCCAACAACCATGTCGTTTTAAGTTTATGATGTCAGCACCTTCATTAGGTTGCAAAGTCGCCGAACTACGCATAAGACAATGCCCTGTGTTCTGCGTATTTCTTCGTGTTTGGCAATCTCATAAATGCAGCTATTTTAGGAGCATTACCTCCAGTATGTATGCCTAGAGGTTGTTTATTACATCTTCCTTTATTGTAATTAATAAAGAGTCGTCGATAAGGAACGTTGATCGGGCGTAGCGTTATATATTCCCTGTACAAATTTAGCTCTTTTTCCGCATTAATAATGAAAGATCTTGAATTGTTTTGGTGTGTGGAATTTTAACCATGTCGTCATTTAATATATTAGTGATATCTTGTCGTCCACATGCTCCAGTATAACCCATAATCAACAAAACTTTAATCATTAGATATTGTTCGTCTGAAGCTTCAACTGAGAACTTGTCGATATCCTCTTTATGTATTACTCTGGACTTCTTTGCTTTATACCCTACGGATTTTTTCTTCATAAACGCTGTTAATTTAAAATATTTCTTGTGTCGATATTTCTTCTGGTAGCATCGCTTTCAGCATCGAATATAAACTCCACAACCAAGACGATTGCACCATTTCTAATTTTTCTGACAAATATGCCAACACATTCTCACAAATACTTATTACCTTCTTCTCCAGGCACCACTTTTCAAAAATTTGGTGTATTTGTTAATATCGTGCCCGGGACTTCGACGGTAATAAATCAAACGTTGCTTTGTTGGCCGCCTTAACAATTTCATCTGGTCTAATTTCATCTTCCATCGATTCACAATCAAATTCATCTTTTTGAATAGGTATCCATTTTATAATAAATGTCACGTTTTCAACTAAACATCAAAGTATGTCAAGTAATTTTATGCTTTTAAATAATACAAAACTCGGTTACAATGGAAATCAATTGAACGCCATCTTAGACTAAGTATTTTATTACCTTTTTCATTAAAGTAAATAAAAATGAGCCCGGTAAGAGCTTTTACCGGACTATCACTATAATTTTCTGGCTCGGTCCGGCAAAATGAGATTTACTTACCTAAAAGTAAAATGGAAAGAACTAATTTCTGGCCGGTTTAAAAAAAATACAGCCATTTGATCTTCAGTGCAGCCAACAGAACTTAAATATGAAGATTTCACAATACAAATTTTCAATAGTATATTGAAAAATAAGTGTTATAATGAACATTGTACAATAAGGCATTAAAGTACGCGTATTACATATTATATTTGTTCTATTTCGGATCTTAAATTTCATTTTTTTGCACAGATTTTGATTTTATTGGTTGGTAGCGTTGTAAAACTCCGTATATCATAGAATATATTCTATGCCGTATATAAAGTATTACTAAAATATAACCTAAATTCTACATTAGGACAGCAGATATTGCCAACTACTGTGTATCATAAGTTGCAATTTTTGGTGTCACAATATATGTCATTTGTAACACTTTTCTAATAAAATGGTGGCACAAAATTTTCATTGTAGCACTGATATAGAAACAAATATTATTATTAACAGCAATAAAATGATTTTGTGTTTCACGATCCATTTATTATTTATTCGCACTTGATTAATTGATTTGTTATAAAATGAAGTAAGAAACATCAAACTCGAGATATAATTGCGTTTTATATTTAGATCAACCAGACACGAGAATTTTCATAACAATGAGGTTACGTTGTCGTAGAAATCTAATTAATTAACCACGTGCAATTTTGAGAAATTCTACCTTTGACCATAGATAAGTGAGGGGATAGATACACGACTCCTAAAATTCGCGCCGGTTTAATAAATTAGTTGTGTATTACGTCACCTGAGCGCTAATAAAGCACAGGCGGGAATTTCAAAAAGTCATATTAAAATGCTTTATTGTAAATGTATAAGAACTGACCCATTTGCACCACCTCAGTTTAAAATCAAGGTGGTGCAAATGGGTCTAAACGTATTAAAACATTTAACTTCCATAATATTGTATTTAGTAACATAAGTAGGTATATTCTAATATTTAATATTTTTACATCACGATAATTAAAAAGTGTCTAACTACAATTTTTGTTTACTTACACTAAATTCGTCAAAAGTAAATGAACATTATAAAAGTAACAAAATTATATACTCAATATATACTCAAACACGTATATTTATTTATACAATACTTTGTTCATAAAATAATAAATTTGACATACACATCTAAGTAATAATCATTTTACATCATTTTAACAGAAAGATTAAGGTTAAATAAACACCGGACCTTAGGGCATTATGGTTGTTTAATATAATATGTCACTAAACATTGCGTCACCAGCGCCTTCGGTGACGTGATACATTACTATGGGGTTTGGAACCAAACTTAATACCAATTTTATCAAATAAGTGGTGTAAATTGGTGTAAATGGTAATCGTATAAAGTATAAAATATAAAAAGTGTTTTAATAATAAAATAAATATAATAAAGAAATAAGTGTAAAAATTCTCCAAAAACAAATCGTTAAACTAACTGGAGATACTAACCATTCACCACAAATAAAGCCTTTGTCCCAGTCGGTATATTAACATAGGGTGGTTCATTGTTTTGATTTGCTTAATTACCACAATTTCTGCTTGATTACTTCCACTGAACATAAAAAAAGTGCAATGTAACACTAATAAAATGATCTCGGACGCCAAGTTATTTTTTAATTATACTCGGAATAACTAAACCGAGGTTGTTTACAATAAAAATTCTATCAAAATGTAAAAAATAATAAAAAATATACAGACTATGTTTATTAACAGTTAAAATGATAGGGTTAAATAAAATATATCTTAAAAATAGCCTTAAATTACTAAAAAATCATTAAACATTAAATACCTGTTACAAAATATAATACATCTTCTTGAGAACCCTGGTATTATAAAAAATAATGCAGAAATGCAAACCACGGTGACGTAATCCTTGTGTGAATGTTGCGCAATATATTGCAATAACATTGCTTTTATGTTGTCAACCACACCCAAACTAGAATTTTATTTCTTATAAATTTGTCTTCTTGAAATTGAATAAACCATTATTTATTGCATTTCTGGAAATTTCCAATAAAAAATTGCAATCATAAAATGAAAGCGTACGTAACAGTAGAATTAATTGTGCAATAAAAAGCGGTAAAATTAAAAGTGTAAAAGTAAAAAAAGAAAGTAAAAGTGCCTGAAAAGAGCAAATGTTTTAATTTTTAGTATTACGAGTTAATTTATCTTACCATCAAATCAATGGCACTTTCACAAAATTTAGGTGGAAACCCAAAAATATGGCTTCCTACTCAACGTAAGGTTCATTTAGTACTCATATGGACGCCTAGAATATCAGACGATGTAGTCGTGCGCGAAAAGATTTGCGCAAAGAATTAAGTCAACGATGACGCATTGCGCGAACATATTGAGCAGAAAAATAATTTAAAGGAGCGGTATAAACCATTAAGAAGATATGCACTATAAACCCCTAAAAAGATATGCAACTTAAGTTACACCAAAATGCAAATTAAGTTGCCTATCTCATAGCTACAAATCATTAATAAATAAATTGTTCTTATATTTACAACTCAATGAATGAAGAACCTAAATTACGGTATGTTTTAATTCAACTCAAAATGGGTTGTTACAATTTTATTAAATGAGTGAACAGCCTGTAACTTTTTTGTACCTTACTTTTACACAAACTGAAGAATAATTAAAAGCCAAGTAAACTTAACATAAACAAATATAAATCTAAATTTTAATTGTTAAATGAACATTAACAATACACAATCAGTGTGTTTAATTTATTAATTTTATCGGCTCTAAGGTGCGTCAGCAGTATTTAGGATGCTTAGGCCCTAGTATGTAGTGTTGCACAAAATCCTTTATAGTTGTGGCACCACCTAGCTTTAATAGCATGTGATCTAACTGTGGATATAGTTTGATAAGAGTCACCTTTGGATATCCGTCCATTGTAATTAATAGAATTTCTCCCATTCGTTGTTTGACTAATTGGGATAAAGTTTTTGGTATTAAAAAATGATTAGTGAATAGCAAAATTGCGGGTTTTATTTTAAATCTCTAGTTGGCGTTTTGAATTGGACGTTGTTTTGTCTAAAATAATGAACCTTGATTGACACCCAGTTTAGGAAGTTGGTACGTTAAGAATCATTCTAGGCATGTTTAAGACAGGCATGATTCATTTTACTTAAGCATTCACCTAGAGTTCAGCTTTCAACAAGTAAGAAAGCCATTCCATCCTCTTAGAAGACAAATCACTTATACATGTGATTGTGAGTTAACTTTAATAATAAAGGGGGACGTATGATGTTTTTTTAATTTTTAGTTATCCTATAGATTCGTACTTTGAAAATAAGTTCTTGGAGGTTTAAAAATTAGAAGTAACGATAAGATCTTGTATTACATAAAATTTGTCGGCCATATTTCTTAAAAAATTGAGTATAATGTAAACAGTTACATTTACTTTGTGACAATTGATCATGAGTAGAAGTTATTGAAATACATATTTGGGATCTACTCCAAAAATGTCTTCGAATGGCGCCCATTCAAAATTAGGTTCACCTCGACCCTTGACTTAGTAGAGATCTTCGAAGTCAAAATAGGAAGTGCACATTTGTAATTGATATGCTATCAAGTGCCGAAAATAGATTTGAAATAACTTAAGCCTTAACTGAATTAAATAGATTGAAGTAAGTAGGTTAGGCCGCTTATCTTATAATCGCCGATACATACACTGACCTTTAAACAATTTGTGAGAAATATCCATGCGTTGAAATCTATGAAATATATATTTGAAATATTTTTATTTCGAATAAAAGCGTAAAAAATGTTGTTGACGTTAGCCTTTGACCCTGTCAGAATCATCCCATTGAGGTGCACATATTAAGATACGGTGCTATGAATCTGCGAGAACAGATTTGAACGGTACGACAGATCACACTGAGATTACAAAAATGTAAAGATATGGTACTCATAATTTAATAATTAATTGCTGATTCAAGTTAAGATATATACCACTAATCTAATCTAATGTAATATTAACAGTAAAAGGTAAACGGCAATTTTGTTAAACTTGAACTGCATCAGTAGGTTGTCACCATATCTTTGATTAGAAAAGGATATATGGCGATGGGCCTTAAAATCAACTTATGTAATGTCACTGAACACTATGGTAGATTCAAAACAAAACGTATTTCTCCGCGAAAAAGTTAAACAAGTTTTCTTAAATAGAGATCCGTTATAAAACAATTCAAGATTGAGGTATCGATCAAAGCTTAAACAACTACCTGATTCGAATTGAATGTAAGAAATCCGTCTTTACAAGACTTATATTTTGTAAGGAAATATGTTGAATTGTAATTTAATAATGACCGATTTCACCTTAATTCAAATCTAACAATTCATTATTTTTTATTATACTATCCATAAATATATTCCAAATAATACATTACAAGCACTGTTTTAAATATCTATTAGTTAATCGTTGCATTCCATAGCAGATATATTGGACGACATTTCAGGCTAATAGTACATTGTGTGCTGAGATAAATTATTTCCTTATATAAATAATACGATATCAAAGCTGTAACAAAATATGTTGAAAAAAAGTTATAGCACCAGCAAATCTTATCGTATAATACCTGTGTATACATCAAAGTTTGCACATATAACACATAACAGAAAGCATACAATGCTAGTGGGGATCGTTCTCACTATTAACCTTAATGTGTGTAAAACGGTGTACCTACTTATAAAGACGGTCCGCACAATCAACTTTAAGGTGTGTAAGAAGATGCAAGTGCTTTTGTCGACTGTCCACACAATTGGCCTCAATGTGTGTAAAAACTATACGTACTTGTGAGAACGTTTTTTCCCCTTTTCTATCCAGAATTTGAAGGGGATACATTTTTGTAACGTGTGCAGTGGAATTAGTATCGCAGTTGTCATATATTAGAAGTCCCCAAAACGTCGTCTGTTGCACGCGTCTACTTAATCATTGCTAAACCTGTATGTGTGTGTGTGTGCGTGTGCGTGTGCGGGTGCGTGTGCGTGTGCGCGTGCGCGCGTGTGTGTGTGGGCACGCGCGCGCGTCTCAGATTCGAATCTTGCACTCGTGTGTTGCTCTTATGCAACTTATGTTTTAATATACTATTCTAAAATCCACAGATATAATGCAGCATATGCGGTCACACAAATTTATCTGTTCCATATAAAATTCTGTTTAACTTTACCTTTATTAATTTTATTCAATTGATCTCTGACTTATAAATCATATATATATATATATATATATATATATATATATATATATATATATATACATAATCAATTCAATTTTGAATTTGTCTAAGTGAATTAATTTGTAATTAAGAATGAATACAGAAATGTGCTAAACACCTTTTTGCTTAAGAAAAAAAGAGTGAAATCGATGATAATTTAACTTATTTATAACTATAAACAAATATGTGATAGGGCAGTAATTAATTAACCGTACCTGTGTTGACTTCATCAAGTGTCGGCCAAATAAAATTTTGTTAGGCTTGAAATACAATTTCTCTTTACAATCTGGAGTTATACCTTGATCTATAGAATTTTTTTTTAGATAGGGTAAGTTCAGCCCATAAGTACACTTCTTGACTTACTTTAAAAAATCAGATTTGATCAATCAATTTAAATCGCTAAATAAGAAACGAAATCTTAAAGATCATTAAAATGTCAATTTAAGTGTAACAAATTTATTTATTCTATTTTAGAATCATAATCTTGTTTATAAGCGCTCAAATGTGGGCATAATTGGTCTTTATGGCAGAGCATTCAAAAATTCCTAAGAAACGATTGCACTTATTATTCAAACAAGCTTTGGTATCGAACATTTATTAATGTTAAAAAAAATCATACATTACTATTTATAGAAATTAAAAGTAGGTACACAGTATCCGTAATAACATCAATATAGCCAACTACCTACACAACACTAAAACTTTCATCGGTACAACCCTCACAAGCTTGCCGTAAACATTAAATATCCCATTTGAAAGTTTTAGAACCTAAAATAGACTAAAATGTTTTATGTACCACGGGCCTAACAGTCGATTATGGCTTTCTGGAAATTAAAAGCTCTCCTTCGTCGGGCTCTAAACATTCGCTCGTGCCATAATCTGCTAATTATGCCCTTAATCCATAAATAACTATTATACATTTATGAATTGCAATCAAAAAAACTTAAAACTATGTATGTCCCCGCTGGCTATATATCTTATAATCATCAACAAGACAAAAAAATTCATTATAGACAAAACAGATGGTTAAGTTCCGATATAAACAGAATTGAATTGTATCTGTATAATGATTAATTTTATAAGAAAATATGTAGACATGTTTTTTAAAGAAAATGTAATTTTACATAACTTTTTTCATAAAGTTTTTTAATGTACAGCGAAATAAATGTAAAAATTAAATAAATATGATTGAAAATGCTTAAGCGGTATTATCAATATTTTTAAGAGCGGTGGTTTTGGAATTTTTTGTTAGGATCTAAATGTCTGTTAACCTCTATCTGACATGTAGTTTTAAACATCTGGTTATTAAGCGGCAAAAAAACTCCTAAAGTAGAATTTAAGTGCTCAAATTTTTTCAATATCTGAATAACGATTATTTTTATAAGAAAGTTTTTTTTATAGTTTCTTAATATCACCCAAGGTAAGTCTAAAATTAATTAAAATTGAATGAAAATGGTGAAACTGTATTATTGTCTGATATCTTATAGAAGCGGGACAGATTATTGTTCTTGTTTGTACAATGTTGCCTGCGTTCGTTATGAACGTATAAAAAATAGTTTGCAGAGTTACCTAAAGAAATTCTAATTAAAATTATTTCATTTCTATTAACTTTTTAAGTTAGCAACTAGATGTCTATTAACGTCTGCCTGTCATGAAGTTTTAAACGTCTGTTTGATATAGATTATTGTTTTTACAACGTTGACTATTTTCGTAATGAACTCATTATAAAAAAGGTTGCATAATTATCCTAAAAATATCTGATGTGAAACAACACACGACCTTCTAACCAACAAAGTGGAAACTAACATAAATGAATAGTTATTTTCGTAACTAGTGCGCTGTTTCTTGGTGCGAGGCCGTTCTTTTTTACATAAAATATAAGACTGAGCACCAAAAATGTGACAGCGCACGTGTTGCGAACAAAATTTTTTATAATAGTTTACATACAATTAGAAAAAAAATTCTATGTTGAAATGTTTGATGACAAATGTCAAATTAAATACATAAACAAAAAAGGTTTATATATTTAGTTATATACTACTTTTTAGTTTATGTACTAAAAGTAACGATTACAAAAATAATTTTAATTATAATTTTATAAGGATAACTAAGCTACCTCTTTTTCATACGTTCATATCGAAAACAGACAACATTGTAAAAACAAAAACAATAATCTCTGTCAGAATGACGTTTAAAACATATATACAAATATATATATATATATATATATATATATATATATATATATATATAAACATATATATTTAGTTATATACTAATTTTTAGTTTATGTATTAAAAGTAACGATTACAAAAATAATTTTAATTATAATTTTATAAGGATAACTAAGCTACCTCTTTTTCATACGTTCATATCGAAAACAGACAACATTGTAAAACAAAACAATAATCTCTGTCAGAATGACGTTTAAAACATATATACAAATATATATATATATATATATATATATATATATATATATATATATATATATATATATATATATATATATATACATATATATTTAGTTATATACTAATTTTTAGTTTATGTATTAAAAGTAACGATTACAAAAATAATTTTATAAGGATAACTAAGCTACCTCTTTTTCATACGTTCATATCGAAAACAGACAACATTGTAAAAACAAAAACAATAATCTCTGTCAGAATGACGTTTAAAACATCATGTCAAATAGATATGAATAGACATGGATTTTAATAGATATTACTACTGACGAAGATAAGGCGGATTCTCGCTCGTACGCAGAAATACGTGCCGTAAAAGTACGTGCCCCTACGTAGCTGTGTTTATGTTTACGCGTTGAAAGGTTGATTTGAGGTTAAAAGTGAATAAAAACAAATGATCTTCTATGTTAAAGGTATTTATATATCTTTGAAATATGCAGCTGTTTTAGAAATATTTGATAAAACCTCTTCGCCGCTGGATTTCTTATTAATTATTTAACACCTTTAGACGTTAATTCGTAAACTTATTTTGAATTTAAATATGTGGTTCATGTTATATTTAGTTAAAATGTTTTATACATTTGCAATTTATTTTCAACCCTTTCCTGTAGCGTAGCTTTACCCCTACATTTATAAATTTTTGTTATGACATTTATGTTTATATACAAACAATGTTTACTAAGTTATTGTATATTACACTTTTAATAGCAAAATAAACATAAAACTTTGGGGCGTTTCTCGGAAAAACCTCATAAGTTCATTTTGCCGAAATTTAAATAATTGCTAACCTTCATATGCATGTGCACAAATCATTATTTATCGTACAAATATCATGGGACCCATACCATTTACAGGTAAAAATTGGCTTGTTCTTCTAAAAACATCATAAGTCCGCACTCTTCACCTAAGAAAGTCACATATCCATAACATGTAATGCAAAGATTAGGAAGTAAAAAAGATGGGAAACGTAACGACCAAGGCGAAGGTAGCGACATCTATCGCTTCAGGTGTATTCGCACAAACAAGTCGATAACAAATAATTATAGGAAACTAAAACTTTATGTCTACCATATGTTTATGACGCTCATGTAAACATCGTGCTTGAATTGTTATATTTGTTTGTTATCTCGTTATATTTAATATTCATTGTGTTTTTTATCTTGTTACGTGTAAGTATCTTTGTGTATATAATTTTTGTGCTTTTTAGTGTTAGTTATAATATATAATATGTATTTCTTTTGTTTTGTGTCCTGTCATATATTTTTTTAAAATTCAGTTAAACATTATTATTATTATTATTATTAAATACAGTGAGTTTGAAAATAATATTAGTTAAAATTAACTGTGAATATATAACTATATCAAAACATTTTAATATATTCTACGTTATTACTACAAACCTTTTTTTTTGTGTATTTCAACGTCATTTTCCTAAATCCTTAAAAAACACACCTGATAGCTGATTAGTGGTGAAATAAAATTTCGCGGTTATTCTTTTGGAATTCTAGGGTGCTTTAGATGTAAACACACGTTCATTTTTTGGCTCAGTATTTACTATACTCGTCTTAGAGTTCGTTTAAAGACTAGAGAACAATTACACAGAAACCAATTTTGTTCCGAATGTCAATACAGTACCCAACTAAAAAACTTTTACATTAAGTTCACACGTTGTTTACAGCTGATGTTTTTAGTTAGAATTTACTTCGTATGATCGTCAAATTCCGAATTTATCCTACGCGCACCTATGTGTTCTTTAGTGATTGAATGAAGTCTACCTACGTTTCCCATCTTCTCTCTCTCTAATCTTTGATGTGATGGTTTTAGTAGAAAATTTATTATTCGACTGGTTGCCTGCAATGTTTCGCGATCGAGTGAGTTCCTGTCAGTCTCTCGGGTAGATAACGTCGCGTTGTTTACCCAAAATAGATATTTGATTTCTAGCACGTGTGGGAGTTAATTTGTTTAAGTTTTCCGAGTACTGATGACATATGGAAGCAGAGAATGATGGAGAAGTGACTGTTATCCAGTGGCAAGAAAAAAAGGAATCAAAAACACATCCCAAGCTTGGGGTAAAAAAAGCGAAAGTGAAAGCTCTCGCACACAGAAATCACAAAGGGACAACTGAAAAAAACTATAGATGATCGCAGGTATTTTTCCTTTATAATAATAATAATAATATGTAACATCCTATAGTGTGACTTATTTTAGATCCAAACGACTCCAATGTTTCCAAACAGTCTCTGTTGAAGAGCGTGAATTTATATTTCCCGAATTTTACAACATATATGATGAAAACGAATAAGACTCATACTTGGCCGGCCTAATAACAATAAAGCATATAAAACGCCGTAGAAACCGTAATCAGGGAAACAATAAACCACATTGTGCTGCCTATTCTTATAAGTTGCGATGTTTTGATATGGAAAAGTCTGTTTGTGTCAAAGCATTTGCCAGCACTCGTGCAGTTACATTGCCTCGTCTAAAAGGAATTCAGTTATCACTAGCAGAAAAAGGTTGTTCACATAGAGATAAAAGGGGAAAACATAATTGCCGCCCTAGAAACTACAGTAAAGAAGCTATAGCCCTCATAAAGAATCATATACGAACATTTTCTCCTATGCAATTACATTACTCATTGAAAAAGAATCCGAATCAGATGTATCCACCTTCAAAGTTAACGATGAAAGATATGCACAAAGCTTTTCTGCAAGAATACTATCTTAGCGTTCCCTGCAAATTGTATTGGAAAGTATTTAAAACCAAATTTAATATTAAATTTGTGTTTTCGCGTTCAGACACTTGTGCGGAATGTGACTAGTTTGAACATCTTAAACCAGAAGGGTATTTCTGAAGCCGGTGCAGCTACTTGCAAAATACAAAAAGAACTTCAGCTAATGCATTCCACACCAAAAAACGCAGCTATAAAGAACAAGCAAGAGCAGGCGAAATTTCTTGCATAACATTTGATTATATACAGAATTTGCCACTGCGACATATACAGTCTAATCCAGTATTTGGTGCAAGGTACATATGGTACTACGTTGTCGGGATCCATGATTTAGGAAGGCGTACAAATTATAATTCCGCTAATTAATCTCTAAGCCCGATACGCCTGCTGAATTAAAAAGTGCAATTGCAGGATATTTTATCAAATTGTATGATTATATATAGAGGGACCAAAGTGCAGCATTTAATCCCGCGAGTGAGGTTTGTTGCCTCGAGAGCGAAGCCCGAGGGCAACAACCACTCAAGGGATTTAGGCACTGTGGTCCCGAAGTATATACACTATTTTTTGCACTTCCAAAGTATTTATTTTTTATGTACAATAATTCCAAATTTGAATAAAATTATCTAGAAATCTTGCTATTTGAAAAAAAAACCAGTCGGTTAGCATGGGAGTTAGTAAACAGTGGTAGACATATTTGAAAAAAATTTTACAAAAGGGTAATAAATATGTACGACGAATTTGATCTAGAAAAAGCCGCTGAAAAGGCTTTAGAAGACTTACTGCCTTCCAAATCTCGTAAAATTTACGATATATGTGATATATTTTTAAAGTGGCGCTGTGAAAAGAAAATTACAAATTTTAACGAAGCTGCTTTGCTGGTATTTTTTAATGAAAAGATAAACAAATTTGCTGCTTCTACATTGCGGGCCCAGTATTCACTGTTAAAAACTATGCTTAACGTTAAACATAATGTTGATATAAATAAATTCCACAAATTGACGACGCTTCTGAAAAGGAAAAAAATTGGTTACAAAGCGAAGAAGTCAAAGGTACTAACTATAGAACAGATTGATACGTCTCTAAAGGAAGCTTCAGATGACACATTTTTAATGACAAAAGTGAGTATGTCCAAAAATCCTTGTACCTACTTTTTAAAATGATTTTTTTGTAGATAGCACTCATATTTGGTGTGGCAGGGGCTTGTAGAGGACTTGAATTAGTCGAATTGTCAATTAATGATGTAACTGATTTGGGTAACAGACTTCTTGTTAACATTAGAGCTACCAAAAATGGAACAGAGAGGAACTTCGTTGTAAAAGATTCAGATAAAACTATCATTAGTTATATAAAAATCTGCAAGAAATATATGTCATTGTGAAAAGCCGAAACTCCCCATTCAAGATTTTTTGTTCGTTACGTTAACAAGCAGTGTACAGGTTGTCCCATTTTCGTATGTTTTACGGGGTGTCTCGCTTATTTTTTAGGTTAGAACCTTGCGGTTTTTACGACACCGTGCTACTTTTTAATGAAACCAAAGATACACTAATCAAATTTGCCATAGCCATCTTAGTTTTTGTGCTACAGGGTGATTTTGGAAAAATTGCATTTTCAGTCATCCCCTGTCTGTCTGTTATTGTCAGACATATTAAAAAAGTAAAAACTGATATTTGTACATTTTTTTACCTAGTATCCAGTGGCGTACTCAGATTTTCTTTAGAGGTCACAGTTTTTGAGATATTGACATAACCTACTTTTTTTTATGGGACACCCTATATGTTTTTTTAAATCTTTTTCCCCTTGCCAAGAGCTTTTCAAAAATATAGATAGTCTATACTTATTCTTATAAATAACGTGACAAAATGATTTTTTTCTATAATTTACATTGATAATAGTGGATAGCCGTGGGCAGTGTTGGGTAAGATCCATTTATTTAGGATCTAGATACAGATCCAAACACATTTTTAAAAACTGATCTAGATAAAGATCCAAGATCCGTACGTAAAAATGGATCTAGATAAAGATCAAAGATCCTTGAAATGGGATCTAGATCTTTTATAAAGATCCGACATTCCTAAAATTGTTTCGAGATTTTTCTAATTATTAATATTATCTTTAATTGCTAGTATTGCTACTGATGAGTAGTACTCCCATTCCCATGATCATTTTTCATGTAATACAAATATTAGTCCGTAAGGTTAAATTATTAAGAAAAATAATATACAAATATAATTTTTATAGGTTTTATTGAAAACTGACATTAATTATTTAACGCACTACAAATTACAAAATTAGTATTAGGTACACATTTACACTTGCAAGTTGCAATGTTAATTGTTAATTTAACTTAACACATAGTTGTTATACAATTATAAGGATAAGGACATTTATCTAAATTATTATAAGTATACATTACATAATTACATTTTATTATCTAATTTTATTTTATTTTGTTTTAAAATTAATAGCATCTCAAATATATCATCACCTAATCTATTCCTACGAGGAGTTAAAATTAGTCCACCCATACTAAATATCCTTTCAACGGGGGCAGATGAAGGAAGTATAGAATTATATTTTAAAAAGATTTCTTTTATAGCAGGGTACATATTTAATTGCTTATAGTTAGTGCTTGTGTCTTTAAAATAATTTGTGCATTCTGAATCAAATGTTGTTTGCGATTGAGTTTTATTTTAAAAAAATCAAAGAATTCGTCCGTGGCAGGGGATTTTTTTTCAGTAAGTGTGAACTGAATTTCTGATTCTGAATTATTAAGATTTTCTTGAAATCCGGAGTTGTTAAGTTCACACAATAATTGCGTTTGACTGAATGCTGTTTCATTTTTAAAGGGGGTAATTTTTAACCACCATAATTTAAATTTTGGGTTAGAAATTGTGGATAACAGGTATGGTCGACTACTGGAATTTTTAATATCCATTATATTAGAGAAACGTCTTGTAAAGCCGTTCAATAAACATTCTCTTAATTTAGAACAAAATGTCAGTTTTGTCATTGCTTCTAAGCTAGCTTTAATTTTGAAAAGTGTTGGCAAAACAGTACCTAACTGACAAGTTTTTTCATCTTGTAAAATATCTATTGCAACGGCTATAGGTTTTGTAACAGAAATATATTCGTTTAAAAACAAAAAATCTGACAGTTGGAACACGTCTAATTTTAATAACTTACAAACATCACTTAATTTTGCTTCAATATTAATTAGTTTAACACATGCGTCATACATGGAATTCCAACGAGTAGGACAAGGAACTTTCAATTTGACACCGCAAACATTTTCTAACTGATCCGACGCCTTAGTTGACCTACTCACTAAATTCCATAAAGAATAAGCTTTCCCAAAAACAGTATCGTACATTTTTTTACACCTTATGTTTTCAAATGCTTTAGCTGCATCTATCGTAATTACAAGGCTGAGTGTATGCGAACAACACTTAAAATGTTCGGGCAAAAGCACGTAAGTACTGTCAGTATCAAAAGCAGGTAATGATTCAACATCTACATCATTTTGATTTTGCAACTCTGTTAATTCGCTATCGCTGCTCTTATTACATATAGAAGCAGTAAATACGTTAAAAGCTTTATTAAAGTTGCTTGCGTTATCTGTTACCGTTCCTGAAATTTTACCGAGATTTAATTTGTATTCGTTATGAATTTCACTTATTAATTCCGCAATTCTGTCAAATGTGTGTGCAAATTTAAATCGCCTACAGCTTAATGCAAAAGATTTACGTTGGAAGCTATTACTATCGATAAAGTGTGCAGTCATACCAAGATAACTTTTGTTATTGGTGCTCCAAACATATGCAGTTGTACAGACGTATTTGGTTTTATTTAATTCTTCTATTACAGCACCAATAACTGCTGATTTCTCTTCTTCTAATTTACGGTTTTTCGACTGTACAAATAGGCCTCATCTCTTCAATTATGTAATCTAAGACGAGTTTGTTAACCGAGTTCTTTGTGGTAGAACTGGTAGATCGTTGAAAAATGTTAGTCTTGTTGAAATTCTTCATTGATAAAATTTCGGTTTTACTTTTTTTTGTTGTCTTTCCTGCATCGAATTTGCTAAATGTTACTGGATGCTTTCTCTAGAAAAAAAGGAGAAAGTGTATGTTAATTTATAAAATTCAGATTGAAGTCACTTCAAGTTTCAGTCAAAATTTAGATAACACCAATTTTGAAAGCGACTGAATCCCATCTTTTATGAATACAGGTATCATAAACATTTAAAAAGTTTTTGATGCATTAGGGACTTTAAGAAATAAATCTCAACCTTTTGTAAACGTTCTTTACACAAGAAACTAAGTATTTTGCAACAAAAATACTTTACGTAATTCATATAGAATTTAATAAGAAAAATTAAGTTTACAAATCACGTTTTGATATATCAGATGATGTATTTCGTAAGAATCCAATAAATGATACTAAAATTCTGCCAAAACTATATTAATACATACCTTCATATGCCGAATAAAATTTCCTGTTGAAGTCACATGACCTTGTATTTGTGCGGGACAATTTAGACACTGGGTCACTATCTTGTTGTCACATTTTGATAAAATTTTATAAAATTTACCGCTTAAGATTGGCGGAACTTCCATTAATTCAGCTTCGTCACTCATTGTTGATCTAACTAACAATTAACAAATGTGCTTTACTTAAAGTCGTATTCTTAAGAACTGAAGACAAGATTGTTGTTTTTCTATACCTCCTTTTGTTCGATTAAATTAGCAACAGGGAATTCCAGTTCCACTTAACTTAAGTACCTACTTTAATGGATGGATGACCCCATTGTCATTACTCATTAAGTCATTAGATTAGCACTTAGCTGTCATTACCTGCCTTTGTAGCTTTGGGAAACAAAAAAAAACGACGGAAATATTAACAAAGGAAATGAATAGTTCTATTATTGGTTATTTCGGAATTTAACATGCCTCAGGCAGTAGGTAATTGTGTAAATGTGTATGTATCTCTGTGGGGTACGGATGTAACGGTCGTAACGGAGCATAATGTATTTTTTAAATATAAAGCTCTGTTACCTCAAGCCAGTTAAAAATTTCACAAAATACCCTTAAAATACATTTTAAAATATTCTAATGGATCTTTGGATTCAAGTACTAAAGATCTGTTAAAATGTGATCTAGATCCAGATACTAGATCCTAGCAGAGCAAAGTATCTAGATCCAGATCATAGATCCGTTTAGTGGATCTAGATCCTGGATCTAGATCACTTTGATCTAGATCCTACCCAACAGTGGCCGTGGGTAACCATGGTAACGCAAAAAACAAAATAATTAACGTTCTGCCATTACTTAGGTATTTGATTTTTGAAGTTTCTGCTTCTCTCAAATTATTCCTGGTAACATTTTCCCAAATTTAGTGCTGATATTTATTGTTATTCGTTGTTTTTGTTTATTGTTATCGTTCTTGCTCTTGTTGTTGTTTAATTAAACCAACAGTGCAAAGGATGTTAAAAAAACATAAATTCAAACCCTACAAGTATAAACTTGTTCATCATCTGCACCCTGGTGATGCTGAACGTAAATTGGAGTTCTGCAATTGGTTTATAAATATGAAAACTCAGGACAATAATTTTGAAAAAAAAATAATTTGGTCAGACGAGGCACATTTCACAAGTTCGGGAATTCTTAATAGACACAACTCGCGGTTTTGGAGTCAAGAAAAAACTCACGTGATTTTTCCTAGAGAGCATCAAGGCAGGTTCGGATTTAATGTCTCCTGCTTTATTTTGAACCGAAAAATAGTTTACAAGATTTATGAAGAAAACCTAAACTCTAATGGGTACTTACAAATTCTACAAGAAAAAACTATGAACATTTTAGAAGATATTCCACTGTCTCAACTGAACGATATATTCTTCCAGCAGGATGAGGCTCCAGCCCACAATGCTAGAATAATACAAAACTGGCTAAATGAACGTTTTCCCAGGAGATGGATTGGAACGAATGGACCTGTTCGATGGCCACCACGATCACCGAATCTCGCGGTTTTGGATTTTTTTTTTGTGGGGGTATTTAAAGAATAAAATTTATACAAAGCAATATGTCAACATGCAACAATTAAAAATTGCAACGGAAAATGCTTTTGCAGAATTACGAAGACAATCATTTATTTTGGAAAATGCTATTAAAAGAATTTATAAACTTTGTGAAACTTGTAGGAGACATAATGGTCTATAATTTGAACAATATTTGTGATTAATTATTTTGTTTTTTATCAATGTAAATTATAGAAAAAAATCATTTTGTCTCGTTATTTATAAAAATAAAAGGGAAAAAGATTTTAAAGAAATATATAGGGTGTCCCATAAAAGTAGGTTATGTCAATATCTCAAAAACTATGACCCCTAAAGAAAATCTGAGTACGCCACTGGATTATACGTAAAAAAATCTACAAATATCAGTTTTTACTTTTTAAATATGTCTGACAATAACAGAGTTACAGGGGATGACTCAAAATGCAATTTTTCCAAAACCACCCTGTAGCACTAAAACTAAGATGACTATGGCAAATTTGATTAGTGCATCTTTGGTTGCATTAAAAAGTAGCACGGTGTCGCGAAAACCGCAAGGTTCTAACCTAGAAAATAAGCGAGATACCCCGTAAAATATACGAAAATTAGACAACCTGTACAGTACAACCTGTAGGAAAGAATATATTTGGAAAATTGCCCCAGAAAGTTGCAACATTCTTAAACCTACCAGATGCGTTGTCATATACAGGACACTGTTGGCGGCGAACCTCTGCATCTCTACTAGCTGATTCAGGTGCGACTGTTGACGTTTTAAAAAGACATGGTGGATGGAAGTCTGCAACTGTTACAGAAGGGTATGTGGAAAACTCCCTGAATAATAAGAACCTTATCGCCGAAAAAAATTTTGGAGGTGATCAAAAAACACCAGCTACATCACTCCCAGGACCCTCGTGCCAACCTGAACAGCCCACAGGCGTTCAACCTTACATCCAGCAGTATCGTTTCGGAAATCAATAGTCCGATATTTATTAATTGTAATAATATTAATGTTAATGTTTCGTAAAAAATTAATAAAAAATATTTGAAGTTTAACATCTGTCAAAGAACTCTCTAGGGGGTTCAGTCCATATTTAATCCCTAGGGAATAAATGATCCACTTTAGTCCCTGCAGACAGAGACTAAAGTATCTATTTTAGTCTCGGAAGTGCAAAAAATATTAATTGTTTGGTAAAATTATATTTTGCTCATTAAAATTAAAAAATATTAAACTCACGATAAAAGGAATAAATGCTCGATAAAAGGAGTGAATGCCCGATAAAAAAATGCATGCGCTTTATGAAAACAAAAAATGCATAGAAAAAAATTATGAATGTTTCCTAGAAAATTTAAATGTGCATTAAATATACTAAACGTTCCAGAAAAATATTAGAGTTTCATTAAATGTAGCAAACGCACGATTAAACGAAGTGTCGCTCGATAAAACTGTTTGACGCGCAATAAGAATAATAAAAGTCTGGCAAAACTATTAGATACTCGATGAAAATGAAGATATTAATGTTCAAAGCTAGAGGTGTCCAAAACTGTTTGTTGTTGTTGGTAACAGATAATCAATTTGTCTAAATATCATGCCAAAACAAACCTCTTAAGAACACGTTAAAAAAACTTTTATTCTAAATGTAACAAAATTTTTTTAGCACAATGCAGGTATGTTTTTATTAGAATAAATTATAATTCCTGTAATTCCAGCTGTGGATGCAGTGGACGTAAGTTGAACAAATATGTTTTCCATAACTTTCTGAAATAATTAAGTACGACATAATACCTATTTTCTAATATCAGGGGAAGAATAATCTCACCTTTCACTTACTGTATCAAAAAGCCGTCTTTGATTTAGCAGGGCGACCTCTGGTCGTTTCATACCGAGCGTTTGCTTCTGGCGGTGGAATGGTAGCTTTCATTCGTATTGCAATTCCAACAATATGCTTGCAAATTCTTTTTTTTAAATATTCTGGACAATTACAGTTTCCATCGATCCAGTTTTCTTTGTTATTTGGTATAGTGGCAGTCCAAATACTAAACATTACTTCTTTGTATTCGTCAAATGACTCGAAATCCATTTCCTTATTCTTAGTCAGGTCATTTTCAGTAAATTCATGTTTGTCTTGTGACGGAATAAAATAAATAGAGTTATCTGAATTGTTTTCTACTATAATTTGATTGTTCTTTTTAGCCCATTGATAAGCTTTTGTCCATAACTGTAGATCTATATTCGGTTGCATGTAAACAGTTTTTAGTTTTGAAATATAATTATTGAACCAACTTTCAATATACTGAATCAACATGATTGAAAACTGACCTACAGAAAATCGCTCTCTTAAAGTATTTTTATCTTTAATGACACGATTAAATGCCTAAAGAGCATCATTGGAGCTGGGGACAGTTTTTGAAATGCCTTCAAACCAATTTCGGTTGGAATCAAGCCATTCTTTTTAGAAATATGTTATGAATTCATTTTGTTCCTGCCACATCTCAATAAATAATTGTGATGCTTGATCAAAAACTGCTTTATTTTGACTTAGTTGAAGCGAATCGATGTCGGGCATGATTTTCTTTATGCCCGATTTAGAACGTACAAGCTGCTCTGCTTTTCGTTGAACATTTTTTTTCATATGCGCCCAGCACATCACAGTTACCGTTTTTCCCCAAAAACGTGTTTTTGATAATGGCGCTAGAGGCATCGCAAACTATCGTTTTTGGACGTATTTCTTCACCATAAACTTTTTGGGTTCCTAATTTTATGGATTGAAACAATAAAATAAAGTCATCGGTTTGTTCATTCAAAGAAATACCCACTCCGAATGGATGAAACTGTCTAGCCACATCTGTCATTCCTACTATTAATACAGGATAGCCCTGCCAAACAAGTTTATACGTCGCATCTGCATGGATATGTTTTACGTTAATCGCTAACTTTAACAGATATCTCGACGTGACAAAAACACGAAAATACAACGGTTCCTCATATTCGCTTTCAAATGATACAACAAACCCTTTATTCTCATATTCAGGGACGGCGAAGTTGTCGATAAAAACCTTCTCTAGTTCGCCGAGACTTATTGTGTGAGGGCCAAATTTTTGTTTTCTCAATGATGCTAATAAATTTTTTAAGTTTACCATTTTCGGTAATTTCAAATTTTTTTTGTTTAGAATTTCCATTAGAGCCTTAGGTTTTATTGCAATATCGGCCTCAAATAATCCTCTTATTTCACTTTTTACTTCGTCACTAATTTTACTCTTGGACTTTGTGGAAATCTTGTCACATGTGTATGCAAGCTGTGAACGATACAGAATTATCTCCGTTGAACGCGACGGAAATCCCAAATAAACTCCAAATTGGCATTGTTCACATCTATATATCACTTTATTACAGCGGTAAATGTTAGTTACGCTTCCGTCTTTGTCGACATTCTTATGATAGAAACTCCATGTTCTTTCAGACTTCACTTATCATATTATTATAACGCCTTGATACCGTATTTCTTAAATAAGTTGCACGAAAAACCTTTTACACAGTAGAAACTTCCGAACAAAAAATAAATTTATGTTGGGGTTACGTTTATTACCAGAATACGAATACCTATAATATCGGCTGACGTAGTAATAATAGCGGATACTATAAAATAAACTTAGTGAGCAATTTGATATATTATGTTGAATTTTTCTAAAATGTACTTTGCAGAATATATCAATATATCCTGTAGTGTTTATTAAACATTTAATATTTTTACCATGCAAGCTACGAATAAATTTATCGAGCAAATATCCTTTTTATCATGCAAAGCTGATTTCAATATCAAGTAGTGCTATTGTACGATTGTATTATTTTATATAAGATTGTTAATTTTTTAATGTGCAAATGTGCTTTAAATATCAAACGTTTTATTGCTACCCTTTAGGAAGCAATGAAGCAGCAATGTATACTTATACAGAAGAACCAAGCTAAAAAGCGATCAATCGACGTTACGTCAAAGTTATTGCACTACTTTAATACCAACAGTTTGTGTAGAAATTTGGTTTTGATTAGTGATGGCTACCCAGGCCAAAACAAGAACTATATCATGCTACGTTTTACTTTCTCGTATACTAAGAGAAAGTATTGCAATCGAAATGAAATTTGACATTTCTTTTTCGTGGATTTCAACGTGTTCGTGTTCCCTTAGTCGAAAAACATCGATTTCGCGAAAAAAACAATTTCGTGTATGTCTGTCTGTGTGTGGCTCCGAGACCATTTGATCGATTTTAATGAGATTTGATATAGGCCCCTATATCTGGAAGTTATGTATAAAACTGGCTTTTCAAAAAATCAAATAATGGTGGGCGAAATGAGGGTGTTTATCTTGGAGGAGGGGGGGGCGCATTTCCAAAACCAGAGCCAGAAGGTCTATCTTTGGTGAAAAGTTAGTAACCCGATCGAATAATAATTTTTTAAAAATTTTAAATTCCAAATGGCGGCCAGTATGGCGATTTTAGTACATTTCGGCGCTTGCCCTGTCACTAAGAAACCAAAAAAGCTACTTGCAATTTGAAAATTGCAACTTGTAAATAAAAGTACATGATTTCGAACGGTTTTTAAATATTTTTGAAAAAAATAAATTTTGCCCTTAATTACGGGGTTAAATGTGTCCTTTTTTTCAAAATTCATTTTCTCACAAACGGCCCTAGTAATTTTTTTTAAATTCAGTTATTTTATAGTCACGAAAATATGAGGTTTATAAGATTTCTCTAACTTATCCAGGACCAATCCCTCGTAACTATGCTTCTGATAAAAATTAATTCTTGGAATTATATAGTAGACATAATATAGCTGCTAAACTGCTATATTGAAATATTTTTAGCGCTTTCGGTTTTGCCCAAAATAAAAAGTTCTTTTTAAATTTTTTTAATATTTTATATCAATATTCAAAAACAAATCTAAAGTATTTTAAAGCTAATTTCTCATGCTATCCAAATACGTAAAAATACACAGTGATTTGCAAAATATAAGGTGAATAAGAAAAAAAAAATGTTGTAGGCAAGTATATCTTATTATATTGCAAGTTATAGTGATTGGCCTATCAAAGTGTAGCTTTTAAATTTACATATTTTATAGTAACATATAACGAAAATATAATGAGCTTTCTAGGACCGGAGTTAGGAATTATAAAATTTCAATCCCTTATAACTATGTTTCGAATAAAAATGAAGCGATTACACAGTAGAGATACATAGCTGCTACTATATTGGCTTATTTTAGCGCTTCCGGTTTTGCCGAAAATAAAAAAAATTATTTACATTTTTTTAAATATTTTATATCAAAGTTTCAAAAACAATTCTAAAGTATTTTAAAGTTAATTTCTCATGCTATAGTCGCGGCAAACTCTTTTCCAATATGGGGATAAACGTCAGCGCTTGACATTGTTGCCAAACGTATGAAATTCGACGTCAACATAATACTTAGGTTATATTGTTTACATTTATTTTGAAAATTAGTTTTTGATGGAAATACTCGTTCTCAACTAAGTAACAATACTTTTAACAGTTCTTACAAATGACAAGGATTTGTTATGAAAAGAACAGTTGTTTTTATAATAGAACAATGCAAGCCACAAGAATCGAAAATCTCAAAATGTGAAAAATGACAAAGTTAGAAGTTATGTGTAAACAGAAGAGCTGACAACATTGTAATTTATTCGGCAGTTCTAACAACCCAACAACGTGTATTTCACTAACATAGATATATCATTTGTAATTATCAGGGTTAATATGGAACTTGGTATGTTAAGTTTGTCTCTCTCTCTAACAATTTCACCCCCCACAACGGAACAGATTTTGCCGTGACTATATCCAAATTGTAAAAATATACAATGATTTGCAAAATATAAGGTGAATAAGAACAAATATTTTTTGTAGGCAAGTATATCTTATTATATTGCAAGTTACAGTGATTGATCAACGTGTAGCTTTTAAATTTACATACTTTATAGTTACATTACATATAACGAAAATATATTGAGCTTTATGAGATTTCTATCTTATCCAGGAGTGGAGTTAGGAATTATAAAATTTCAATCCCTTATAACTATGTTTCGAATAAAAATGAAGGGATTGCATAGTAGAGATACATAGCTGCTACTATATTGGATTATTTTAGCGTTTCTGGTTTATTTGCCGAAAATAAAAAAATTATTTAAATTTTTTTAATATTTTATATCAAAGTTTCAAAAACGATTCTAAACTATTTTAAAGTTAATTTCTAATGCTATCCAAATATGTAAAAATATACAATGATTTGCAAAATATAGGGTAAATCAGAAAAAAATAATTTTTGTAAGTAAATATATCTTATTATATTGCAAGTTATAGTGACGGGCCTATCAACGTATAGCTTTTAAATATACATATTTTATAGTCGCATATAACGAAAATATAATGAGCTTTCTATCTTATCCAGGACTGGAGTTAGGAATTATAAAATTTCAATCCCTTATAACTATGTTTCGAATAAAAATGAAGAGATACATAGCTGCTACTATATTGGATTATTTTAGCGCTTCTGATTTTGCCGAAAATAAAAAAATTAGTTTAATTATTGTGATATTTTATATCAAAGTTTCAAAAACAATTCTAAACTATTTTAAAGTTAATTTCTAATACTATCCAAATATGTAAAAATATACAATGATTTGCAAAATATAGGGTAAATCAGAAAAAAACAATTTTTGTAAGTAAATATATCTTATTATATTGCAAGTTATAGTAACGGGCCTATCAACGTATAGCTTTTAAATATACATATTTTATAGTCACATATAACGAAAATATAATGAGCTTTCTATCTTATCCAAGACTGGAGTTAGGAATTATAAAATTTCAATCCCTTATAACTATGTTTCGAATAAAAATGAAGAGATACATAGCTGCTACTATATTGGATTATTTTAGCGCTTCTGGTTTTACCGAAAATAAAAAAATTATTTTAATTATTGTGATATTTTATATCAAAGTTTCAAAATCAATTCTAAACTATTTTAAAGTTAATTTCTAATACTATCCAAATATGTAAAAATATACAATGATTTGCAAAATATAGGGTAATTCAGAAAAAAACAATTTTTGTAAGTAAATATATCATAGTGACGGGCCTATCAACGTATAGCTTTTAAATATACATATTTTATAGTTACCTACATATAACGAAAATATAATGAGCTTTCTCTAACTTATCCAGGACCGGAGTTAGAAATTTTCAAATTTCAATCCCTTATAACTATGTTTTGAATAAAAATGAAGGGATTACATAGTAGAGCTGCTAAACTACTATATTGCATTATTTTAGCGCTTCCGGTTTTGCCCAAAATAACAAATAAACTTATTTTATTTTTTTTAATATTTTATATCAAAGTTTCAAAAACAATTCTAAAGTATTTTAAAGTGGATTTCTCATGCTATCCAAATATGTAAAAATATACAGTGATTTGCAAAATACAGGGTGAATAAGAAAAAAATAATTTTGTAGGTAGGTATATCTTATTATACTGCAAGTTATACGGAGTTAGGAATTGCTGCGGACAATAGTTGGTTTCTTTATACGAGAAAGTGTTGTGCTGAAGTCCATTGGCCAGATTTTTTTATATGGATTAGTTCATGTGTTAAAAATGTTTGATTCCATAATTTACCTGTTGCTTGTAAGAGGACATTCATATCCGCCTAATTTTCTGACTTTTTCTCACCGAAAGAAAGAAACGAAATACTGAATGAGTTGAGATTCCAGAGGGATGGGATAACCTCACACTTATTCTACAAACAAAAGTTAAACCGTCTTCATTTGGACTTGTCAAAGTACTAACAGATGCATTTTCCTCAAAGAATAATGGCGTTCATCACTAGAACCATTAAAAACGAAATTAGCTTAAATCATGCATATGATCTGCCAGTACCAATTAAGAAAACAAAACTGGATACATTAGAAAAACTTCTACTTCTACTTAACCACAGCAACAGAAAATTTTATGAAGACTTCAAACCAGAATACCATAGCACCTGACACTCCTGATAACATTATCATCGAAAATGATATCAGTAGTGGCTACAAAGATTGTGTATGGTAGAAATGAGGTTTATGTTGTCAAAGTTGATTGTCATTATTTAGTGTTTGTATTAGGGTTAATTTTTTTTTCTTGTGTTCGAGTTGATTTTTATTTTTTTAGTGTTCTGTATTGACACTGGTTAATTTTTTTCTTTTAAAAACCTCACGTTCATGAATTTTTTCCATATATGTTTGACAAAAAAAAATTGAGTGACTCTGGATGAAGTATCTTATATCTGTTTACTTCTAGTAGATATGCCAATAAAGAAAGCACTCTAATCAAAAAGAAAATGTCAAGAAAATTTTTTTCATTTTCCCAAATATATTAATTTTGGACTGTTTTTCTGAGAAACTCCTCAATGGTGAAATGTCATGTTTACTAAAATTGTAGGTCATCTTCTTAAAGATTTGGTACATACTTTATTCTATTTCTCTTTTTGGAACATGTATTTTCATTGCAATGCACTATTCACATAGAATATATCAAATACCTACCTAGTGAAGGTTTGAACAAGTTTCAGGTTTGTCCAACTTTGAACTGATATGACATTTGTCATTGTTAGCTTTTGTCTGTAGAGTTTTGGATTGTCATTTTTAAAATGATATACTAATCTATTTAATATTTAGGTATTAATTATTACTAATAATGTTAACATTCAATAGCAGACTGTTTTAAACCATACTATTGTACATTTTCAAATTAAATAAAGTTTGTTATTAGAACTATTTCTATTTTTACTGAACAAAGTTACAATTGCTATTGAAACGTTTAAAAATTGTAAAATTGCTTTTAAATATACAACTCACTAAAAAATGACAGGGTTTTTAATTATTAACAATTGTACATTATTCCAACTCATATTAATCTGAGTTAAGACATAATTCAAATAGTTATATTCGAAAATGTGATGGGGCTACTAACTCTTCAGATAAATGGCAGTGTGCTGCACATTATAAACTTTTAAGGTGTAATATTATCTCATAATTAAATTTTTTTATTAAACAACACACATTGTTAATGTTTCTAAGAAAATGAGGAACGAATACAAAATGGGTGTTGTAAAATTCAGATTAATATTAGAAAGAGACACATAAAGCATTGTTTTCACATCAGTTACCGCCTATCAGATAAAAAAATTAATATCAAAACATATTTTGTTTGCTATAAAACTAACTTTTATATATTTTTTTTAAATGTATGTGGTATACTTTTAATAATTGGATTTTGTAGTTATTTGAATTTGAAGATAATCGTAATGTGATTTGCACATTTTAGCCAATACATACCACTTTCAATCAGTTTTTTAAATTTTTTTCTGAAACATTAAGTTACACTATACAAATTATCAGGTATGCTTTATTGTTAAACAAAGGACGAAATAAGCACAAATAAAAATTTACAAATAACCTTCTCAATAATAATGTGCAATAAACACATTATACAAAGGCATAATAAATATTGCAAGAACTGTCGGATCTCCATATAAAAAGGAAGAACAGTTCACCTTTTGTCATTTATTCCATAATCGCCATAACACCATAAACAGTTTTCTTAATCGAGAGCAAAAACACTTACGAATATTTCAAAAAAATCAACAATGGTGGGACAATGCTATTATAATTACGTTTCTTAACAAAATATAAGCGTGCTTTTTTTTTAAATTGAACATATATCAATTGTAAACAATTTAAAAATCAAAAATGTATATAATATTAACAATTAAAATAATAAATCGCAACAATAAGTTATGTACAAGGTAAATACAAATAGAAAAATTTGTAAACAATTTTATACTTGCACAAGATAGTTTTGGGCAGGTTACTTATATACATAATCTCACCTTTTGGTCTAAGTATAGTAAGACGATGCATTTACATTTGTAAAAAACTCGAAATTCATGTACAATATAAGATAAATGTGAGCTCTTAAATAGTTTAATTATTTAGTTTTTTTTTTAAATTCCAAAGTTTTTCTGGTTTCTAACAATCACAGAAAAAGTCTGGCAGCATTGTACTTTCAGGTTTTCTTTTAAAAATATTAATTATTAACAAAACCTTACAATAACTACATATTGTAAAAAATAGGTATCGGAAAATAGGGGGTACAAAATCTGTACAAATATTAAAGTAGCTGGACACATTAACATTTATAAAGAGAATGATTTGTAGATATGTTTCTAACAAATCAATGGAAAAAGATTGAGCTAGTCATTAATAATGTACATGTCAACATTTATAAACATCTGAGTAGATATGGTTAAATTTAGTACACATTATCTTATAAGGGCACAAATGTTTTTTTTGTTTTTCTCTAACATCACACATTACTACAAGGAAGTTAGAAATACAACTATACTGCGACCTGAATTATTCTAATGTATATACAACTATCATGAATTTAAATTAAAGTATTGGTTATGTAATAGTTCTGTTTCTTCTTTTAACTTCCATAGTGCTTTTTGTATAATATCTGTTATTGCCTTACGAGCTTCTACATCTGTTGCTTGTCTTTCTTTTAATTGTGCTATAAGTTCTGTGAAATCTAAAGGATCGCCATAATTGAATGTTAGATTTTTACCTATCCGTACCACATATGGAGGAACATTAGGTAAAACATCATCCATACCAACATGCCATATTGGAATAACAATAGGGGTTATTGGTGATTCATAAATCATTCTACCTATACCCCATTTTAATCGCATATTTTCTTTAGTAATATTCACTTTACCTACAATTACAAATTTATTATTGTTGCTAAAATAATATTTTAAAGGAAATAGAATTGAAATACTTAAAATGGTAATCTACTATCAAATGAGATTACATACATATAATCATTAAACCATGACATAGCACTTTGATACACATCATTTTAACCCTGGTTTATGCACCATTTACGATTTAAAATTTAATATTCAGTTTAACATTTATAATTTAATAATTATAGTGAATGGTTTATGTAACATTTAATATTTAAATAAGGAAAACCCCAAATAAACAGGAACTGACTAATTACTGCTCTGGTTTTCATTTAATATTTATCACTTAAGATATAGTTAAACCAACTTTTCTTAAATATTAAATCTTAAATCATAAGTGTTAAATCTTAGATATGTGCATAAACCGTCACATACATACTTTACTGTATAACCTTACTTTTAACCTATAAGCGTTAAATCTTGAATGGTGCATAAACCAGCCTTTACTTCAATGTTCCATGAAATATTGTATTAATGTAATAATATATTTTATTTTACCTTCCGGAAAGATATGAACCCATCCACCATTTGCTAACTGTTCTATACAAAAATCAACAGCTTCCTGATAAACTCCGTTGCCTCTTATCACAGGTATACATTTTCCTAACATAAAAAAATAAGAATGTGATGCACAAGTAAAGCATATATCATTTGCTGCCAAAGACCATCTCATTACTGATTTTTGCATTAAATGCTTTAAATCTAAGGTAGCTGAAAGTAATTTTTATTATTAAATTATACTACAAAACGGTAATACTTACACCACAACCCAGGGTCATCAAAACAGGAGTGATGATTCGAAATTGTTATAAGTGGTACATTTTTTGGTCTTTCACTCAAAGCATAATGTATATTATGACGATGGTATACTTTTGTTTTATTAAACCATTCTGTAATTGAACTCTGCAATACAAGGTTACAAGTAAGTGTACTTACGTATAATAATTTTACTAAATAATCCAACACATGCAATTGTAATACTGGCCGCTATATTCCATAATTTTGACGGATTTCGTAAACTAGGAATTATCCAATCAATGTTATAATTTGCTTTATTTCTTTGTGACATTTTGTTCATGTTGTTAAATTTGTACAATACAAAAAATTCATGGTTTTTAAAAAATTTTTCAAGTTTCTTTTAATACTTATAATTTTGTGCTAATGAGTAATAGACATTGTAACCACGTTTTTTTTTTTTACGTAATTACTAAAACATAACGTACAACATATATGCTTTTCTAGGTAATACTGATATAAGTTTAACTAATTTATTGTAAAATGTCAACCAATTGTAAAGGACAATAGTGTCCAAGGTAACGTATTTTAGGCAAATTCCCACAACCTTGGTTGCTTCATGTTGAATTCTTAGACGCAGGTAAAATTTTTTATCGCGGATGAAACTATTGAAAAAAATAGCTATTGTTGGTATAGTCTGTAAAAATAAAGATTTTCTATTTCGGCTTAGCGCTTTATTACTCTGAGACATTGGGAATATACAGCCGTTTCTTTCTAACGTTTGGGTTTCAATAGAAACGTACGCGACTTCAGTGAAAGCGTAAATTACCTGCTCAATGACTTAAGACCGTTCGCGAGAGGTAAACACAATGGAATTTTAATTCTATTCCAGAAGTTATAAAACGTTTTGAACGATTTTTAATTTTAACTATGTTGCAAAGTTTGTTTTGTGTGTGGGTGCAGAGGTTTATTACTTAATATAATTCATTTATTTTGAAATGTGCAACAACGAAATCATTAATTGGTAATTAAAAAGGAATTGATATGCATAAACCAGTTTTTATTGTTTACTAATATCTCGATCAAAGTAGTCATACACATTCACAATAAGTTGTTGGCACATTTTATTAAAACAGCTTCCGAGCCTGCATCGTTATTAGGTTTCAATAAGAACACGTTGCCTTATCACAGCAAAAGCAAAGACTAATTCAAATATTATATAGGAATGCACTTATACCTAATGGGATAATTAGTAGAAAGTGATGAAAGTGGTAATCAATTCCTCATTATTTAATCTATTATAATAGGTGGCTATTTGCGTATTTAGACCCCAAAAATAATACATTGCCTCAAAATCTTTTTAAAAAATTAACTTTGAATACCGCCGTAACGAAAGTATAAAAAAAATCTGGCCTAATCATAAAGATAAAATTTGATAATTTCGAAATTTAATATCTGGAAAAGTATTTGAGATACCGGAATATTGAATTCAGTACCAAACTGAGTTCGTTGAAAACGTTTGGTAACTTCTGGAATAGGATTACATTTCCATTGTCGCGAGAAAGAAACGGCTGTATATTTCCAATGTCTCAGAGTCATAAAGCGCTAAGCCGAAATAGAAAATCTTTATTTTTACAGACTATACCATAGATATCTTACTTAATAACTAGATAAACCAGTGATCTGAAATGAAACTGCGCATGGGGGTATTAGGACTTGCGCACTAGTGAATACTGTACTGTGTAAACATAAGCAGCCGTGTGTGCAAGAAGCCAAATAGTTGTAATTATATAATTACTTGTGAACTCTCTTGAAAAATTGTAGTCATTTTGACAAAAAGGCACTATGCAGCTTCTCATATTTCGCTTCTACTAATAGTCTGATAACAAACATAGGCAATGTATAGTAGTGCCGGGGAGAGGTGTCTCATGGCGGACTCGAGAATGGTGATATAATTATTACTGTGAAATGCATCTGTTTCTCTTCATCTTAGTCCAAAGTTCCCACTTAAAGAAAGACGGGTTATAATTTATACGTCTGCTACATATTTTAAATGCAAGACTTAAAAACGCATGTCGATTCTAAAGTCAAACTACTTTTAAAACTACGTAAATGTTTGAGGAGCATTATATTTGTTAATGCTTTTTGTTGCAATTGATTTAGTAAATAAAAAATAAGTTACTAGATAATCACTTTGGTTATGACTTAATCAAGCAATATATTACATTATCGACGATTTAGCCTATCACTTCAGTTATTTTAATAAAAAGATGTATTTAAGTAAATCTACATACTTTAGTGCATTAATTATTTATAATCTTTTTATTTATATATCGTTTACGCAACTTTTTGTTTTCTTAATGGAAATAAAGCTAACTTTAGGTGGATTCATAATTTTATGAGACAGATACTACATTATAAGATATTCATTACATTTAGGTTATTTTAACTTTCGGTACTACTTCTGCAACCATTCTAATCGATATATCAGTTGAATCATTCATGATTATGGGGCTTCGTCAACGACATCAAAACCCGCGTTTTATTTATGCCATTTACTTGAGTATTAAAAATTATAGCTCATACCGTCAACTGGACACTTCATACCACCATTAACCATACATACGGTCGGAATAACTTGTTTAATTTCAAATTAACAAAACTAGTTCGAATTTTAGCCCTAACTTTCAATGTGGGAATTGAAATGAACCATAAAATCCTGTAATATGTTTATTTTTTTAGGCTCGCTCCTCACAGAATTAGGTACGTGTATAAAACTTTCATAGGTAATAATGAAAAAACTTACTAAGTAGTAGTTCCGTATAACTCATAGGTCATTGCTCATATACTCTATAAGAGTAGAAAAAGTATAGTACACAACTCTGGTGGTAATGCTTATTACGCACTCGTTTAAATTAAAACACTCGCTCGCTTCGTTCTTTCGCGATCGTAATAATACACTCGAGCGTAATAGGTTACTTACCTTCCCTTATTACGTAATATACTATAATAGGAATTCTGTAATAATAAATAATAAAATAGCAGTTCCTGGATGAACTAATAAAGAAACAGAAAAAAATGTTGGAAGAAGCACAACTCACAAATATTTATGTGTACTCCATTGAAATACGTTTTTTGGAAGAAAAAGAAAATGCAAAACAGACAAAGCTGCAGAAGATAAATAAAAGGTATGACAATGCATGGCAGAGCTGTAAATTAAAAAGAAACCTCTGCAAGTGTAAATTCTAGGTATAGCTTGCAAGGTTGAAATAACTGCAAGAAGTCGACACATACACATACAATCTCCACTCTAACTTTCGTCTAAAAGGCGGTGTATATGCGTATATTCAGGGTAATGTAGGTTGAAAGAGGATGTTCACTTTGGAAAACAACAAATTCAACGCGATTTGGTTCAAACGTTTTCGGCCTCAATTTGTAAAATTTTACTGTTGTTTATATAGGTCTTCCAATGACATTTTTTATTACTTGAGTCTGAAAATAGACTACCTTTTATCACAGTTTCCGTCTTGCGAATCTCAATTCTGTGAGATTATAATGTCCACAACTCCAATTGGCTTCAATTTTAATCTACCACTAATCCTGCAGGTCATAGTTCAGAAGCATTTGTTGTATCATGTGATCTCACACAAATGATTCTCAAACCCACCAGAATCCCTGACAACCCTAACCATACTCTACATCGCCTGGACCTTCTCTTTACATCAAACCCAGTTGTCTATAAAACAAGAGTCATTTCCCCACTTGCTGAATCAGACCACTGCCTAATCGAAATAGGTTCTGTACCAAATCAAATAAATCTGTTATAAATCACGCCGACCATATTGTCGGAAGAAATAGTTGCAAAAGCGGCAAAGGCCAAAAAGATGAAGAACGTAAATGCAAAGAATTTGTCTCATGTCCTTTGGGTAGTCGTAAATGTTGGTTATTAGCTAAAGTCATCAGTAAAAGCTTTAGTACATCTTCCTTTCACCCAATGACGTCTTGTGACGGATCTGTGATCCTGCTGACAAAGTCAACCTCTTTGTCGATTACTTTGCTTCAAATTCATGTCTCAATGATTCTGGTAAAATTGTGCCGTTGCTCAACTCTGCCCCATACGCTATGAAACCAATCCACTTTCGATACAAACTGCTAGAATCAATTACCAATAAACTTGACTGAAACAAGGCGACCGGCCCTGACGGTATTCCATCTATCGTTCTTAAAAGATGCTCCCCCGAGATCGTACCTGTACTGTCTGAACTCTTTTAGATCTCCACGTAATGTGGAGAGTTTCCCTTATTGTGGAAGTTGGCAAATATTCAACCTATTCCTAAAAAAACCGATAAAACCGATAACTCAAACTATCGACTTTTATTCTATCGAAAACCATGTAAAAAGCCATCAACCATCAACTACTTTCGTTCTTTGAGTACAATAAACTTATCAGCGACCACCAGTACGGGTTCAGATAGAGTCGTTCAACTAGTGATCTTCTTTCATGTCACCCAACTTTATAATAACACATTAGAAAGGTCCGGTGAAACAGTCGTAGTAGCTTTAGGTATTCCACAAGGTTTTGACCAGGTTTGGCACAAATTCCTACTTCCCAAGCTCACCTCGTCCGTTTTATCTGATACGCTTATCAATTGGATCTCCAGATCAGTGATAGCTGCCACACCTTTTCTGCTGTACATAAATTATTTCATTTCCTGAACAACTAACCCGATCCATTGCTTTGCAGATGACAGGTCTCTTCATTGTATTTCTTCTTAGTTTTCCCACAGCAATAAGTCTAGTCAGGGCTGTCAGCTTCTTCGCCTTAAGTAAATTTAGGGGGGTGGAAATTTTAAAATTAAAATGGTTGATTGGTTTGTTTGAATGAATTTGTATGGAGGTGAGCGTTTTTTTAATATGGCGAGAAAGTAATTTTGAATGGGAGAGTGTCTGTCTTAAGCTTTTGAAGCGTAAAGTCGTGCGTGTAGGGAAGTCGTCGAATTATCGGAATTGGGGTTTCATCATTGTGCGAGCTCCTAGTGAAATTTAAGGGAGTAGCGTTGAGGACTTGCAAGACTAGTCGAATATAACCAAGTTTGGGATATTTTTTGTGAAGTAACATTTCAACCGGGCTCGCGCATTAATTTAGTTTATTGGAGAATAACGGAATCTTCGAGTGCGTTTATGATAGAAATTTGGTCCGTGTTTTCTTGTAGTGCGAACCTGAGGACTATTGAATTTTCGTGATTAACGAGATATAATTAGAGAACCCCATTCCTAAGAGTTAAGTGAACGTAGTGACCGAACACCCACACCCACACGTACTGTTTAAGATTATGTAAAACGATGTGCTGAGTGTTTTTTTTTTTGTTTGCCGAACCTTATCAACTTTGAGTTAAAAGAAATTATTAGAGGGATTTAAAATAGTTAATGCTGCTTCAATAAGTTACGAGACATCATTGTAAATTAATTGAAAATCAAGTTGAATACGCGATAGCAACCTGAGGCGAGTTTGGATTGTCGTTAGTCATCAAGCAGTAATATCAAAGATCGTGGCCCGCACGAGCCTATTCGACGCTGTCATAGAGCAGAGATCATCCCCTATTTGCCTGCGTGACTTAGGTAATGTAATTTACATTCTTGCGACATGAAAGAATAAAATTTGATTGTGTTTTTATGTAATGTGTGTTAACGAAGGAACCTGTTGGAAGTAATTATTTTTTTTGAATTTATTGTGTCATTTTGTTAACGTTCTCGGACAGTTTCCTTTGTCTATTTAGAAGCTATTTAAGGTGTTTTTTTTTTTTTTTGATACCATTAATATTTTATGCAGGGAGGTAAATAAAATGTTACCTTCATTATTCAGTTGTTTATATAAGATTTACGTGCTGGAGTAATCCAAATTTATGGAATTTCTTTGAATGCAATTTAGCTTAAGAAAGTTTTGCTACTGGCCAGAATTCAATGAGGTAAAAGTTAAGAAGATACGATTACCTTTATATTCAAATTGACCTGTTTAAATTTTAATTGTTTTATTTATTTATTTTGATTTAATAGATGTTTAACTTAGTTACTATTTTGGAGTAATTATTTTAATATTAAGCCTTGACAAAGGGTGATGATATATTGCTCAAATAGAAAAGCGTCGCCGAGTTCTATTAAGAGAAGTTGGAGTTTTGTTTTTTTTTGTTTTGTTTTATTGCCAGATTAAGTTAACGTAACGTAATTCACAAGTTTAGACAAGAGTTGTAACTGAATTGAAGTCAGTTTAGTATGTGTTATGTTGATTTGTTTAAGGTAGTAGTTTAACGTAAGGGAACCTTAGAGATTTGTAGTGAATTTGAATATTGCTGCACGGTGGTAAGATTAAGGTGCAGATTTTGAAGCCTTTTCAGGTGAAGCAGTATTGCGGAACCGGAGCTACGAGCGTTACGATTTGGTAAGTGTGGTAAGTTGGGTATTCGGACCACTGCGTACCGTCGTTTAATTCGCATTTTAAAACACCCTGGTGTGTTCTTTTAGAATATCCTGGCGCCTACCGGAACCTATTGTGTCATTTTCCCGATTTCGACTTTGGTAGATAGCGTAAACTACGGAGACAAGACTGCTTTGTCCCAATAGACGCTCACCCGCACGCCGAGCTAGCCGTGCAAAAACCAGGTTTATCTTTTACCTTGTCCTAGTGAACATTTATACCGTAACAGGGCGTTAAAGTGAAAATGGCAGCCTTAATCAACAGATACTTAGAACGTATCCTTAAATGGGAAAGAAATATTCTACTCATGTTTAACGCCGACAACACCCAGTGTTGCCTTGTGTCCGCCAAGAAAGGTTGATTGTTTCTTGTTGTAAATATGAATGGATTAGATCTCAAGTTTTCAAACGATATTTCTATGTTAGGGATGTCTGTATCATCAAACCTTTCAGGGGTAGTAAAACAGCTGCCTGTAAACTGGGGTTTCTACACAGATCTAAACAGTACTTCACATCGCAACAACTGCTTTCACTGTACAAGGCTCAAATTCGACCACTTCAGGAATTCAATTCCCATATCTGGGTCAGTGTGCCCACGATATGGTAAACCGCATCCAAAAAAGAGCTATAAGGCTTATGAATGACCCGCCTCTAACTTCTAACCTACAGTTTCTTGAGCATAGAAGAATAGTTTCAGTCCCTTCCTTGTTTTATCGCTATTACAATGGTAAGTGTGCCTCCGAAATGCACACCATAATTACGCACTCAAGATTCCACCTTGTCACACTAAACGGGCGCAATCTACATTTTACACACGGCCACCAAATTGTGGAATGTACTGCCCAGTTCCTATTTCCCTCTAAACTTTGATTTAAGTAAATTTAAGGTATGCCTAACAATATCCCTACCCCAAGTGAATGCTTTAGCACCTTAGGCCAATCTTGCCTGTTCAGGAATTATTAGTAAAGAAATCCACCTACTCCAATTTTTACTAAATTTGGTGTTTGAATTCCTAAATGTACATTTAGAGTCTTATGTGTTTATAATGAGTCTAAAGTTTCATGGTGATTTGCTGTTGAATTGATTTGGTTATTACCTAAAATTTTTCGAAAGAATTCTGTTCCTTAGTCCTTTACCGATAATGATTCTTGGCTTGGTTTAGAATGTTTGTACCTTTGACAATCGCTACATTTATTAATAAATTCTATACCACGTTTTAAATTATTCTAATAATAATATTTTAATATTTGCATACATTCTTTTTATTCCAGCATATACACACGATGGTCTTTCTGAAAATCGTTTTTTTAGCTTGCGTTATTTATGATACATACTTTAATATTAATTTTTTCCACTTTTCCTAAGCGTTCTAGTTGATCTAATTGATTGATTTCATTTTTAAATTGTAATTCGTTACGGTGTTTGAAAAGTTGTTACAGAAGCGTGATATTTTTCTTCGTTTTAAATATACAGATTCTTAAAATTTCTGTTTTATTACACACTTCTTGCGCCAGTCGGAGAATTTTACCTAGGACGTTGTCTTGTAAACAGGTGTTAGAATGTCCAAAAAGAAGTCTCCGCAGAAGATATATCTAAGACTGAATTTGCGTGAAACGTGTATCCGAAGAGTGTTTAATTCCTTGACACGCATGCACATATGGCAATATGGGTAATACCCACCAAAATACCAATGAATCCACAGGTGGCAACATAACATTTGTTCAAATTAAAAAGTGGTATTAACAAATCGGCTCTGTTTAGCTAGTTGATATAGTCAGAAACTTAACTAGGAAGCCAGTAGTCACTTCCATCCCTACTCTACTACACTAAACAGCATCCGGGTTCGCTGGCCAGTTGCACATTGTATCATGTTTGATGTACTTCGTGCTTTGTGCAAATTATACCTATTCTTTGTTTCGTAATGAGTGAAAATAAATCGTCATTATTTAACGATAGAGACCACAATCCAGATTTTTCCCCGATGAGTCTAGTGACGAGGATGCTGAAGGCAAGGTGGATGAATATTTTACGCCCGTAGATATGGAAAATTTTCGAATAGTCGGTGACCCATTCCAGGTGAAGGAATAAAAATCTTTTCATTTATAATACTAAAATAACGATATATTTTATTTTAAGACAAACACCAAACGAATTTAATCAATATGTGTCCGACGTTTGATGGTGTCGTCCCTGATTTTCAGCTTGAAAAAATGAAATCTGCTCGAGAATGTTTTGAAGCATTTATGTCAAACCAAATTGTACAAAATATATGTAAATGGACAAATGCATCTATATACCTGGATGGTCAACAACAGTTTCGGGTCTTCAATCTAAACTGGAAAGAAGTGACTGTGAAGGAAATGCACGTATTTATAAGCTTATGTCTATATATGGGAATAGTAAAGTATCCCACAATTCATGATTTTTGGAACCAGAAGTCATTTTTATTTGCTGGCCCAAAAGTTTTCACTTGTTTTAAATTCTCAAGTTCCTTCGATTTAGTAAACCTAGCTCATATGTGCCGCAACGACCGCTTACCCAGATTACTATGTTTTTTCCGCTTTACGAGAAGTCTGCATGGGATTGTTCTAGAGAAACAGTTGCCATAAACGAGTGTCTTTTAATGTATAAATGGGGATTGCATTTTTGTCAATTCATAAAATTCAAACGAGCACGTTTTGGCATGAAATATTGGAAAAAACATCTATCAACCAACTGTGGAAATAGGCCGACCAACTGCACTAATCTATCATTTAGGTCACGTTCCAAATTCACAACATTTGAGTATGTCAGAAAAGGTTGCGGTGCATCTTCTCTCAAATTTATTAGATGAAGGGTTTGAGATTATATTAGACAATTGGCACCTTTCCCTACGATTAGCCAAATTTTTCCTTCAA
This sequence comes from Vesta saturnalis, assembly GCA_036346205.1. Lineage (NCBI taxonomy): Eukaryota > Metazoa > Arthropoda > Insecta > Coleoptera > Lampyridae > Vesta > Vesta saturnalis. The sequence continues at coordinate 3,152,729 of JARFJB010001603.1, read as the reverse complement.
CGGGATACATATGTCACATTGCAAACGAATTGACGTTATTAGATCTTGAAGCCGGACAGTCTTGTTTCTTTAGAAAAAATTACGTACTAATTGTCAGATATAAAGATAAAATGGATGAATATGTATTAACCACAAAACTTACTTCAGGTTTTGCAGAGAAAACACGCTATATATCACATCCCGCAAAAGAGATGGTCAAGAAACCACAACACATTGAGCACTACAATCTCAAAATGGGAGCCATGGATGCAAAAGGCCAGCACATAGAGCCCTATGGTTGTGCTCGGAAAAACTATTCCTGGCTTAAGAAATTAGGGTTTCACACGATCCAGAGAATGCAATTCAAAAGCAATTTACACTCAGGTTAATGGCGAGGATGAATGTAGCATGGTAAACTTTGAAAAAATGCTATGTGGCGAACTACTAAAGCATTACAGCTCTAAATATCAAAAACAAAGCGCCGAAAGTTCACAAAAACCCAAAGATACTGACCACGTTTATGACTGTAGTATCAAGGAAAAAGTAAAGAGAAGAAAACGTGTTACTTACCTCATTTGTTACAAACAAAATAAAAGAAGATGTACAACCAACTATTGCATTACTTGCAAAAATCATTATGGGCTTTGCACACAAGAACATTTTGTACTGTACCACAATGATCTAGACAAGAAGTGAAGCATTCTTTTTATCTGTTGAACATTTTGATACATGTTTACTACATTGTTTCATTTTTTTGCTAAAATAAAGAAAAATTTTTTGTAAACACCTAATGTTTTATACAGTGAGTCTCTGAATCCCCTTACTCCGTCTATCGACTATCTTTCCATTTTGATTTTTTAGAACATTGATGCCTATTGTAGTACCAGTTAAATAAGTTGCTAAACCAGTTTTTTGGAAGAACTTCATTTTTATTTTTTGTGCTGGTATCGGAACTCCCTTACTCCGCCTCTGGACTTTTTCCGCTTTTGATTTTTTTAGGATATCGATGCCTATTGTATTACAACTCAAATAATTTACTAGTCTTTTAGGAAAACTTAATTTTTTTTTGTTATGCCGCCATTTAAACTCCCTTGCTTCGTCTATGGACTTTTTTCGATTTTGATTTTTTAGGAAATTGATGCTTATTGTACTACCACTCAAGAAAGTTAGTTTAGCAATCAATTGGAAGAACTTCATTTTTCAGTTGGTATATAGCGACCGACTTACAATTCTGACTTGGGTCTCAGGCTTATAAAATACAGATTGAATAATACTAACTAGCAAGCAAGAGTTGTGTACTGTGAACAACCCTTATTTCTTTCAAGTGTGTGGTTTTCGGACGAATACCACATCTATCTGAATAGAATTATCAATCGACATACAATTCGACTTCTTGGTTTTTAGCGACCGTGTAACGATTTGGTGCTCAATGTCAGGTAATGTCTTATTGGATCTTACTTCGTAGAAGACGAGCGTAGAAAACCCGTTACCCTAAATCAGGCACGATATAGAGAACACAGTTTGACACCGTTTTTGATTAACCTCAGTTCTAACATGACAAACACGATGGGGCTACTTGCCATACCACGAGAGCATCCTTACAGCTGCTTCGAGCAACTTTTGGAGACTGCGTAATTTCCTGTTACACGAATTTCCTTTCCTTTCTCATTCACTTCATCTAACAACTCTTGATGATTACGTGTGGGGTATGATAAAACAAGCCATTTTTTATGGAAACCCCATCGGCAGCTATTAATGAACACCGTGAAAAAAATTTAACCTTTTTCAGAAGAATGTACCAGTCTATTGTTACAAACATGCTTGACAATCTTGTTAAGCGTTATGGATACTGCCTGGACTGCATGACGAGGACATTAAACATGTTTTTTATCACAGAAAAAATTCACATTACGGGAATTTGTATTATTTAATTTTTCATGTTCAATAAAACTTCACTTTTCAGTGTCCTGGCGCATACAGTGCATTAATTACTCTCTTTTCTATCAAAGAATGTTTATAATAAAGATACAACATTTTGATTATTGTACTACAATTGTAAATAATTTAACCCACTTAAATCTTAAACTACACGGTGTTCACGAAAAAACTGAATTCGCGCTTTTTTATTATTAACATTATCTACAGCTGTTTTGTCGTTTGTTACGTATTTAATTGGAAAACGTTTCTTTTTGATAACGTTCGTCATTTTGTCAAATTTACTTACTAAAAACAGCAATTTATTCTTAGGTTGAATGCTTCCAATTCTCTATTTCGCAAATTTTTACGCATCTCTAATTGCATTTAAATTAACGTATGTAACTTTTGTACCCATCTCTTACTTAGTTCAAATAAGTCAAATTTAAACTTGGATCTAGCGCCAGCACGCCTCATAAATGATCCGTTTAAAAAAATGGAAATAAAAAGGGAATCTAAAATCTACATTAACCTAGGATCAAAGCTACGTTACGCTACAGTCCATTGAGAGAATCCCAGGTTACCGTAGATTTTTTTTTCCTTTTTATTTCCATCTTTTGACAGATCAAAGGTGAATAATTGAATACGGAGCATGCGCACATCTTAGGATCATTTATGAGGGGTGCTGGCGCTAGATCCAAGTCAAATTTAATACCTTCAGCGACATCTATAAGATTTCGGATCATTTAATATAAAACAGTTAAAAACGAACCTGGGATCTGTTAGGGTCAAATAATACATATACATGTAACAAATACATGTTTTCTACACATTTTAACTTTTGATTAAAATTGATTTTTAAGGTGTTGGCCAATTTTTCTTTCTTCCTTTTTAAGAACGCCCTTGATGGTGGATGTTGAGTTTCTAGAGAATTTTTCGTTTCTGGTTCTGGATGCTGAAGCATCATTTTTTTTGGAAAATTCTCACTTAAAGTAATACTTGGTTAAGTAAAAGTATTACTAACGCTTTTAAAAGGCGGATATAATTGAAATTATTCATTCGTCCACATCTTCGGTTTTCGAATATAAAAGCATTCAATACTAATTCTTTACATATAAAGACACTTCAATCGAAATTACGTTGAATGTTCACTACCGGCTCGTTTGTCACATGTAAGAACATCTCCGTACTACCTACATTTCTAACGTCATCCCTTCTTAAATTTTCTGCTCACATTTTACTGTTATGTTACATCCGTACATGATTATCGCTGGAAGGCATAAGAGCCTTGTTGACATCCATGACCATATACGTGAAGGCTGCTAGATCATTGGAGTAGTACCCGAAATTTGCAATATCAAATAAGTAAAAGTTTCAACAATAAAGGTCAGATCTTTTTTTTCTTTATCACCTGGTTACACGATTGTGTTTCTAAATTTCAAATACACCTAGAAGGTTCTTAGTGAATTTCTACAACTAAAATAAATGGACTGATAATATTAATTTTGTAATCAAATGATTGACAATTGTTACCTCTTAATTAAATTTATATATTTAAGGTGCTTCCAGCAGTTCACTTTCACAAAATCCTTTTATCTAAAACGGTATATATATATATATATATATATATATATATATATATATATATATATATATATATATATATATATATATATATTCACTAATTCAGTTTTGAATATTTTTGCACTCAATCAAAAGTAAAACTTCGATTAAATCATTAAAAGTGACTTGATAGACCGCACCCAAACAGGTTTAGCTTCCATTTCGACTTAATTAATTCTAGCTTCTGTGGCTACATGTACATTACTTTTTTTCTGTGGACAAGATTGTTCGGGCCAATTTATTTCCTATAAATTTCTTGATTACTTTGTTTGTTACGGTAGTTACTTACTGTGGACCGAACAAGCTTTCCAATTTACTGTATACTGTGTGAAGCGTAAGGCAAGCAAGTTCATTAATCAAACCTTTTCTTGTTTTTTTATTCTACTAAACATCCCAATGGGATTATGTGTTAAATTAGCCAATTCCGAATACGAACAGTAAGATCTTACAGCGGCCGGAAGGGGGCATATAATAATTTTATTAATTTTATTTTTTTTTAAATTAAATTTAAATTGTAATTGCCATGGACACAAGCTGAGGCTCACTGCTTGCCATCGTGGGCTTTGGTGAATGTAAATTTATTTTTTTTATTCTGTTGTCAGGATATCGACAATAAAATTACTTTATCGGGGGAATTGTTAACTTATTTCTATTTCTTCCTTTCATTTCTATTTCTTTTTTTTTGGTAAATCCTGTTTCAGGCTTTATAGGGTTTATTCTCCTGTCAATACTTGTTGAGTATTTATTTATTAAATGCTGTGGCGCCTACTCATATCCGATTCTTATCTAACTATATCACCATCACTTTAAGCTATATCTCCAAAACAAGCACGCATCCGGGTGTTCTGCGGTTTTCCGACCATACGCCCGAGCTTAGTCGAGCCCATTCCTTTTTTTATGTTATATGATGGTTAGACACGTGGCACGTTACATGGAAAATGCTCTGTTGCAACACTCTCTACTTTTATAATTATTTTGCCTCGATTATGGCTATAAGTATTGCCAAAATGATTACATTTATGACACGTTTTGTTATTAAAATTATGGTTTTGAAATTTATTGTTCATGTAAATTCCCTTACTCATTTCCGGTCTTCATTCCATTGTTTTTCGTTGCTGTCGGTAAGTAAATTTCAGTTTTTAATCATTTTATTAAAATAGTACAGATAATTTTAATCAAAAGCGTGTGTAAAAAGCGTTTTCGTAATGGAACTCAAAAGTTTCGCCACATGCACCTGTAGTCATTTAAGTTCCGTACTTTCAAAATCTAATTAGATTGGATTATCGGTAATTCTTAATTGAACCGTTATTTAAGTAATAACTTTTTTGTGTACGGCGTAGTAAATTTTATAGAACAATTCCTCCGCCCCGCGATAAGGAATCGCGTTAGCATATTTATCGTACCAAATTATCAATCATTTATTAAAAATTAAAATTAAATTAACGCGTCCGTCTGTAAGTTGGTTATTGTATTTCCCACATACCCTACTACTAATTGTACGCCGAGGTTACAAAAGCAAAGTGCACTAGTATTTAGCCATCTTATTGTGTATTGATACCTGTCGTGTTAAATAAGGAGTAGTAACATTTTAATTGCGTAATTCGTGGTATTTAAAAGATACTTCCTCAACCATTTATTGTGAAAATGTGACCTTTATCTATCCCCAATCGCTCTCCCGTCTGAACGCTATTTGTTTTAAAACATCTTAGACAAATTTTAGATTTAAACCCATTATTAAGTTTTTATCATGCGAACTTTGAATCTTGTTTGAGATATGACATAATTTTTTGGGAAAATTGTCCCCTTGTGAATTATGCAAAAAAAGAGCAATCAGGTCTTTATTTGCGTTATAACAGTCTGATTCATGTAAACCATTCTTTAAAGAATATGAGTTATTGACTTTACGATCTCTTTACATCCCGAAAGTAGTAGTATTTGTACACACTAATGTAAAACAGTTTGAGACACTCAACTGCATACACTCATATAATACACGCTATGGACATCTTCTTGAGTACAGTTCACATAATCTAAAATTGTATGAAAAAAATTCTTATTATGCTGGTACTGAACTTTTTAATAAACTGTCAAATATGTTAAAGAACATTAACACAGTTCGTTTATTTAAGCGTAAAGTAAAAGAGTTCCTAACAGAGGAGTGTTTTTATTCTATAAGTCAATTTTTATTTCATTTAGCCAATTAACTTCCTGAAATATTGTTTTATCTTGTAACATGTACTAAATTGTTGTAACCGACTTATCTGTAAAGGTCTCTATATGAAATATATTATTATTATACTTTTAGGATCATCTTCAACCGCCGTACTGAGTCCTAAAGTAACCTACACTGTAGTTACCTGGTGCAACCACTTGAAAGTCGCAAATGTTCAGCATTGGCTTAAACACGAATTGGCGTGTATTATTTCTTTGGTTGCACTGGAGGAATTCTGTTTCAATCCTTGCACAGAGAGACCGAAAACCGGATTCATCTTCAAGAGCAGTTTGTAGCTCATCCGTACTGTCACTTAATAAGACTGTGTCATCTGCATACACCAGAACTCGTACATTTACGTCACCAACCATTACACCATTTGTATGGGTACATGCTTGCCTAACACATTTATGCATGTATACATTGAACAATCTCAGTGACACCACACGGCCTTGTCGCACTCCTTCCTCAATACTAAAATATTTACTCACACCTCCTCTCACGCTAATACTTGCCCCGCTACCGTTATACTTTGCCCTTATTCCGTTTATTAAACCTTTACTTACGCCATATTCACTTAATACCTCCCACACGAGTGTCTCACGACAGTAAAACTTGGTTGTAATCATAACGCAACCTCAATCTGTCTAAAAAATGGAAAATTGACAAGGAAAACTAAAATCTACGGTGACCTAGGATCCTCTCAATGGTTTGTAGAGTACCGTAGCTTGGATCCTATGTTACAGTAGATTTTAGTTATTTTTATCTCAACGACAGCCGAACATTTTACTGTCGCGAGACACTCGTCCTCTCACAGCTTCTCGCCTATTCACTCAGTCATATAAGTAGTCATATAGGGCCGGTTCTGGCTCAGTTCAAGGTCACTCGCCCTCTGGTGCTGAGAAATAAAAAAATAGAACTCTTCAAGTCCAACATTTCTTGACCTCTAGAGTATCATATTGCAATACTTAGAAATCTAAAAAAATAGAATAGAATTCGTGGAAACAAGAACACTGACAAGTTGTTATCTATGCTAAAAGGTAGGTGAAGGTGAAATGGTTCTTGTACTGGCTAAATTGAGTAAAAGTGAAATAGTTGTGTAAAAGTAGGTCAAGATGAGTATGGTATTATGTTACAATTCTTAAAAATTCTAGAATAGATCAGAAAAGGGAGGGGAGAGAGTACAAAGTTTATTAACCTCTTCAAGAACAACATTTATTGACCTCTAGGGGTATCATATTACAATTCCTAGAAATCTTGTAACAAACTTTTTACGTTATGTTGAAATGTGCAATAATGTAGGCAACTTCGTTCATTTTCGTGTCATGTAAATTGCATAGGTACCTTAGTGGCTGAAAACGTGCATGAAAATTATTCTAATTTCGTACGCATGTCGTTCGAGTTTCAGACAGGTCATGCGCAAGGATTTCATTTGCATCGTTTTATAGATGATTAAAAGCGAAAAAAGCATCCATTTTGCTCTCTTAAAAATTTTGTTGAAAAGTGCTGTATAGCTTTACAGTAAGTGCTATTTAAACCTATTTTACATTGTTTGAGATGTTTACCTTTTTTAGGCACTTTTATTTTTACGGTGACTTTTCCTTTTTGCGTATTTTCATTGTACAACTAAGTTTACCGTTATTTGTACGCTATACATTTCAATTGATCAAGGATGACGCAGTAAAAGTTTGTTGCTATGCAGAAGAATTATAACTAAATGGTACCTGAACCCGCTTAAATCAACCAGGTTTGGCTTCTTTCAAAAGGAATTTACATATTTGGGATCAACCAGTATCAAAACCCTGTTATATTTCCATCTCAAAAAGTATTACACAACCAAATTTGAAGGTGTGTATTCAGCAGATTTAGTTATCAGTAACAGTATAACCGTGACAACAAAAATGTAAAAGTACTGCAGGTATTTCATTTCTAAGCATTAATTCCAAAATTAATCCCAGTTTACTGACATTAGTATTTAGTTTTTCTCTGCTTTATAACTTGATTTGAAGTTATACATAATAAACCTTATTGTTTTTTTTTTTAGTTTTAAATTTATTCCATTTAAAGTTTACTTGTTTTCCATAAAATACGGTTGAAGCTACATCATTGTTGGAAAGCGAACATATCTAACAACATATTTTTTAAATGAAAGCAAATAAAAATTTTAAGAACCCGGCCCATTAAATCTCCGACTGACTAAAAGGCTCAAAAGCTTCTAGTTGACATAAATAATATTTGGGGTGAATTAATAACCACAACACAGCCTTCATCATCAAATAGTAGGTGAAGGTGAGTTTGGTAACATATTACAATTCTTAGAAATCTTAGAATAGTACAGTTGGTTCAAATGGGAGGGAGGAGGGAGAGTCCAAAGTTTATTGACCTCTTCAAGGTCAAAATTTATTAACCTCTATGGGTATCATATTAAAATTCTTAGATATTTAAATACAAAAGTCGGTTCATGGGAACAAGGAGACAGGTTGTTGTAGATCAAGGTTAAATGGTTCTTGTATTGGCTAAATTGAATCAAAATCAAATAGTTGTGTAGAAGTAGGCCAAGGTGAGCATTTGACAAGTCGAAACTTGTTCTGGTAGGTAGGTATTCAAAGTCAAGGATACATTTTTTATATAAACCGCAGCAACTTGTAATTATTATTGAACATGGTATTAGCACGATTAACCCAAATCACCTATTGAAAATGGATGCGTCTATAGTTAATACTAAGTATGGTAAACGTATATTGATGGAAACGGCTGATTTTAAATGTGAATTACCTCTGGTTCTCTCTATGCTCGTCCGGCAAATATCGCAGTCGTTTCACAACATTAAGATTTTCTTAACTGATTATGTAAATAGTCATTGTAAGGTTTTCTATATACTATATACTGTTCATCACAGTAAATGAGTAACGTATGAGAGAAGAGACGCTCATAGGATAGCAGTGTGCACAATTTTTTTTTAATTTCAATTTGTGGCTCAATAATTAGAAAACCTAGAAAAACTGCTACAGCACAGAAAATCGTCAAGCTGCTTTATACCGGTCTTACGTGGTCGTGATTTTATCAAATATTTGCCGTTAATTCCGAAATTATAAATTATTCATTAGTACCTTACATCTGAAAAGTAGTAAGTTCATCCAATTGAACTTGATAACGCATACATTTTAGGGAAGTTTTTCGATTTTTTCGTTTATATTTTGTCTTTTACGTATTTGGAAAGTATTTTAAATTTTTATAAATGGTAATCGTAATTCTGAAAACGAAATATTGTTTTTGGTTTGTTTATCACGTTTAGATGGAAGTTTAAAATTAAGATGTGATTTAGGTATTGGTACCGATAGCCTTTTACTAATTTGATTAAGAATTGATTAGTTTCTTCGTAAATAATAGTCGGTCTCGTTATTTTAAATTTCTGTGAATTTTGTTAAATGGATTTCAAATTGCATCATGTAAAATTATACATCTTTTGCGAATCTAAATTGTAGCGTCAATCTGCCACCTTTTTTTTTGATAAAATTTGTGGTCTTCAATCAAAGAGTTTGGGTTGTAGATACGTTATTTTAAGTTTCGTTATCATAGACAGATCATATTTCAGCGATAACTATGAGGTTCCTTTGGGAACACAATTTGGATGGATGATGCAATTCTTTTCCGATTTGGTGCCGAGAGGCTGTCGTTTTTCGCGCGTATGTTAATTTAAAGTAACGAAGCTGTGTATTGGTTAATTAAAATTTAAGGAGATTAAAATCGAATACTGAATGAGGTTGAAGCCAATCTGTTCCAAGATGTAATGGAAGGCTCGCGTTTTTTTGTTCGCAAGTTCGCAATTGATGCGAATAGGGTTAGGCCCCTCGTCCACGGAGCGGCTGGTTTCTGACTGTTTTAATACTTTCGTCACTTGTCAGTTTCTTTTGCGTCCCTGCGTGTTGATTCAAATTGTATCTCGTACACGGATGTACCAGTCACGGATCGGTAGCGTACGTGTACGTGATTAGTCGCCAAGAGACGGGCACTGTCGGTCGCCGAGTGATATTTTGTTGGGATATTTCACACAAAAATATGAGTGAACAAAGTTTGAACGTTAAATTTGTCCAGGAAGTGGAAAAATTTCCTTGTTTGTACAATTATAAATTACCGCAATATTCCAGAAAAGACATAACAGAAGCGGCATGGAATAAAATAGGAAAAGAAATGAATATGACGGGTAAGTATATAGTATATTAATTTAACATCTTTGTATTTTTAAAAGCTTTTAATTAACTTACAATGTATTTATGTATGTATGTATGTATGTATATAACTAATTAAGTTTGTGCGGGTCAAATCTTGCAAGCTTATAAATTACATAAATTTATTATTATATCTGGGGTTCCATATATAGAAAGCCCGACTTACGACACATCGAAAGACATGTCCGAGACCCAACAAAAAACCTAAAGAATTTAAACATGTCAGGTTTTACACTCAAATTTTGCTCTTGTTTGAAGAAAAAAAAACATGGTTATGGAAAACAAGTTTTATTTTTGTTTAAATAGGTAACAAATATCAAATATTAGAAAAAAATTATTTTTAAGTTATATATTTCCATTGCCATGGAAGTGCTGCACGCGGGGCCAAAAAGTAATTTGCTAAATAATCTCTTAAATTATATGCCGTGGAACGATTATCGATAGCAAACAGTGCATTTTCTTGCCGCATTTGTTGAATTATGGCAAAATCTAGGTTATCTTCTTCGTCTTGCACATGTAATGCATATGGTATTCCTTCATGTCTTCGAACAAAATTGTGGAGAATACATACACATTTTATTATATGAATCTAATTTGTAATTTGAGACACCGTATAAGGGTATCCAATACTTGAAATTTTTGCGACGCCATGCCGAATGAACATTCAATCGTTTTCCTAGCACGGCTTAATCTGTAATTAAAAATGCGTTTCTTGTTGTCTAAGGAACGCTGTGGATAGGGTCTCATTACATTTTTTAAAAGCGGAAATGCTTCGTCTGCAATAAAATAATAAGGAAAAGAATTTTCCCGTGGATCGTGAGGTAAGCGTGAAGCTGGAGTAATATTTCCATTCGTCTGTATCCATTGTCTCATTCGACCAGCTCTAAATATGCCGCCATCACTGTTTCTACCAGCAAATCCTGCTTCGATCATTTTAAAAAGTCCATCGACATCGCTACAAGCCATTAAAACTACAGAATGATACTGTTTGTAATTATAATTAGTAGATCCGGAGTTGGGTAATTTTTTAATTCTGATATGCTTCCCGTCGATTGCTCCTAAACAGTTCGGGATATTCCATAATTCATAGAAGCGATCAGCAGTATTTTTCCAACCTTGAATAGAAGGAATTGGCATATAGTCTTCTTTAAGGATCTCCCAAATGATAGGGTTTGTTTCTGCAACAATTTTTGAGATGGTGCAATCTCCTCTTGCAAAATTTAAGCCAGGTGTCACAAAACTGCACCCCGTTGCCAAGTATTTAAAAAAAGAATTATCTTAAAATTCAGAATACAATATTTTCTTATTTTATTACACAATAAAAAGCCTTGCGTTCTGTTGTTTTAGAAAAGTTTATAGAAAAGAAAAGTTACATTGCTTTACGAATGTTTTTCTTGTTTCAGGTGCTTCCTGTAAATAGAAATGGAAGAATCTTAGGGCAGTGTTTGTAAGGCATATGAAACCTGCCCCGAGTGGTTCTGCTGCTAAGAAAAAACAGTACTACTTAACAGACGTTATGCTGTTTGTATTGCCATTTGTGAAAACCGGAATACCCTTACAAGCTAGCAATTTACCAGACAGAAATACAATGCTTTTGGAAGAAGAAACTGAAACTTTTGGGGAACCAACGTTACGAGAAGATACTGAAGTACCGTCAACTGAGGCATCAGATTACCAACCGAACAACCCCTTGTTCCAGACAGAGCAAACCAATATCGAAACAACTCCAGTATCAGCTGAGGTACTCCAGCCACAAAGCAGTTCAACACCTCAGACTAGAGCAAACAAGCGTAAAAGGTCTCTAGATGAGGTCGATACAAATTTTGTAGCTTTTCTTAAGGCAAGGCAAACGCAACGCGGCGAGGCCGAAAATACACGACAAATGTTTCTTATAAGTTTATTAGATGAAGTGACCAGCATGTCAGATAAACAATGGAAATTATTTAAAAGAGGAACACTGAATGTAATAGACGAAATCATGACTCCAGCAAGAACGTATATAAATGAGTTTGAAGGTGATTTGCGGGCATCCTCTGGTCTTTCAAGGGAATCTATATTTACAATGACATCTCCATCATATTCCAATAATTCTCAGCTTTCCTTTCCCTCCGACAATAATTAGACTGATTCATACTCCACAGGCACAGAAATCACTCCTGCTTCATCGTTGCAAAATACTTCTTGTACGGGCAAAATGTTTTTTCGATGTAAATGTGTTAAAAAATGACTATTTCAGGACGAATGTTATTTAAGAGGAGTCTATAGATTTCTTTACTCATTCTGTAGAACATATGAAACTTTCCATCATTTTGTTGCAATTCTGAGGCGGCCACAAATAATCTACAGTTTAAATTTCTCTCTACGTAGGGATGGACCCAGAATCGCCTTCTTCTGCGTCTATATCTCCGATTGTAATAGTACAAAATAGCCAGCTCATCCAAATCATCCATAATTTATCACAACACACAGCCACAAAGTAGCACTTTGCCTTAAAACTCGGATACTGATATTTTTCTAATCACGTTTGCGTCGCTACGTGTACGAGAAATGAGTATCCAACTGGTTTGTTACTACGGTATTAAAACAGTTTCATCAGAAACCAGTCGCTCCGTGGACGAGGGGCTTTAGTGTAGTAGGACGGAACGAGTTATATCGAACCGAGAGTGCATCGAACATTAGGAATATTTTCCGCTTCCATTTGTATGGGATATTTTCAAGTTTCAACGCACCCCGGGTTATCTCGTTGTTGTGTTTCGTTTTGTCAATAGTGATAATGTACACTCACAGAAGTAATTGGTTTTAATGTTTGTTGAAGTGCTGAACCTTTGTTCTGTTGACTTGTTTTTATCGCATTTTGTTTATGCGGTTTATTTTTAACGAGTTCCTGGTTAAATGATAGCTTTCGCATACACTGCCGACTTCGAAAAATAATGTAAGCTACTGTAAATATAATGCTTAAGAAGTTTCGTGTAAATATGGTTTCGTTTTAATAGATGTGTACTTAGCGATCAAGGGCACTTTGACGTAATTTGTTTTATTGATGTCAAGTTCGATTTTCCAAAGTTGGTGAAAGATAAATAATGTAAGAATTAAGAAGTTATTGGTTTCCATCAATGACCTATCGAGAGGAGCTTCTCCTATATCGTTGTGAGTAAGAAAAGCAAGTTCGATTGACCATTTGTGATGTGTGATTTTCTCTGAATTTATATGTGTTGGTGATTTTAGTAACATGTTTGTTTGTAGTTAGGCGAATGAATATGCATTTTGCTTTAAGGATAATTAAGGAACTTATAGATATCAATTCAATATGTAAAGCATATACACTCGTAAACTGTTTCGGACCGTGCATTGATTGTTTCATTCTGTTAATGTTATATAAAATGATCTACTGCCAGATTTGTAAAATTTAGATGTTCGACGTTTCCTTTATTCTTTTGCTAATATTTTTACATTCATTCAAAATTTAGAAGTTTAGTTATTTTGGCGGTAAGTTCATTTTGAAAGACGCTTTGAATGATAACGTAACGTAGATTATAAAGTGAATAGGTCGTTGATAGATAAGCAGTTTAGTTTTGCATATGATAGTTTTGCGAGTAGTCGCCCATTTTTTTGAAGCATTTTTTATAAAACCAACTTACCCGCTCCGTAGTACGTGGATTTACCAAAAGGTAAGCAGTTTGATTATTTGTTGTAGAGTAGCTGTGTATTTTTCGAATTTAGGGATTACGACCCCGATTTTGGACGTTGATTAAAATTTTAGAACTTTATAAATTTTCGATCGCGTTTAGTTTGTTGTGACGTATTTTTCGTTTTAAATTGAATAATTAATTACCGTTTTGATCAGTTATTTTTGGGTATTTGAGCCAATGATTTTAGCGCTAAGTTTAACGAAGTATTTAATGAGTTTTAGTTTTATTATCTCAATTTTGAGGCTTTTATATAAAGCTTAGGATTTCATTGAGGTTTGAGTGAACTTTGCGTAAATATTTTTAGAGTAAAATTTTAGTAGAGATGATGGTTTTAGTTTGAGTGAACACTATGGTTTCCTATTAGGCCATGATAAGTCTAGTTCATGATGTTTTCCCGCTATAAATGTATCTAACAGGTGGCGCCCTTTCGGCATTTTTACCCGACCTTGACGTTTTTGGAATTGTGGCGAGTGTCCATTTGCAGTATCGTCAGAACCCTGCCTACACCACTGAGCTGTGCCGTGCGCACCAATAGTCTTTACGAGCTTGAGGCTCTAATGACTATTTAGCCTATAACATTCTTCTCTTAATATATTATCGCCTGATTGCATTGCAAATACAACGTATTTTTCTTCGAAGAAATTTAAATACTTTCTCCACTAAGTTTTCCTCTCACTTATGATATGAGAAAATTTATGGTAGCTGTTCATAGGCATCTAATGGCAATTCATTATCCCTCTATCCATCCTCCTAAGTGTTCCTGAGTGCTTTAGCACGATAGGCCTTATTTAGCCTGTTCAGGTCCACAATCATAAAAAAAAAAAAATAAAAAAATAAGTATTTCTGTAAGTATTATGCACAAAAACATCCGTTTTAGTGTATGTTACAAAATAGTTAATGAGAACAATTTTAGTAGTATCCCAAATTACATCTTTAAAATACATAAAGAGCATTCTAAAACAATATTGAACATTATCAATTAAATAATAGCGCTAAATATTAATTATTTTCTAATGTCGAAAAGATTGTAAATTCATTTTAGCCAAACAAACCAAACCTTTAATTTTGTTTATTCGTCTATTTAACTGGGATGTTTGCTTTAACATTTTTTCAATATTTAAACTAACTAAAGATCGACTTTTACATAAATTTTAGAGTAAATATTTATTGTAGCTAACATATATAACTGAAGCGAAAACAGGTAATCAGATGACGTCAGATGTGATGAATTTTGATGATTATTTCATTTAGATCGTTATTGTGCTTTTCTTAATAAATACATTACTGTAAAACCACTCCAACTAAGTACAAAGATATTTGAATTAAAAAATAACTAATAAGTGATTTTTATTATAAACTTTGAACCAAATGCCTAGCAAAAACAAGTTATTACAAGTAAAAGTGTTACTGACGTAAACTTATAATAATGTAAATTACCTTGTTTGAATTTATGTATTTTATACTCTATGCATGCGCATAATCGCGTGGTATATACTTCGTTCTATTTTTTTTTAAACACGTAGTAATGACTAAAACTCATTACACTATTAAAGGCAGTGTAAAGCTGGATATGCTATACTAAACGTTATACCAAAAAGTTATGTTTTGCACTCTTTGGTTATATGTTACATTTGATAATTGAAATCCTGAAAACGCTTTAGAAATTGTGACACAACCTGAACTCTTTGCACTACTGGTTTATTAACGTAATTATTAAGCTATAAATAAATTTTATACACGATTACATTATAATATGATAATCATAACGGACTATAATAAAACGTCAAAAATTGAAAACAATAGAGACAAAACCATGAGTTTATTTAAAAAATATTTACAACGCAATTATTACAGTTAGTCATGTTTATACTAGGTAGTGCTGCAATTCTTCAAATTCATTCATCTTGTTTCTGAAAATTTCTCAGTTATTGCGTTTAAAACTAACTAAACCAAAACGTCAAATGAATTATCAATTTGTAATGTCTGCTTTTGTACTCGTTTTCATGGTAATGCACCAATACCCACTATCGTAAATGAGAAATGTGTTTATTTTCAAAACAATTAACGCTATGATTCATTTCAAATATTCAGTATATTAATTGTGCACAAAATTTGCATGCATTGTAGCGTGGTCGTGATTTTAGCAAAAATATTCCGTTAGTTTCGAAATTATAAATTATTCCTTACTACAGAACTTCTGAAATGTAGTATAAGTTCATGCAGTTGAATTCAATAACACATTAATTTTTGAAATACTTTACGATTGTAGCGTTTTTATTTCGTCTTGTACAGGGTGGACCGATTTCGATGGGATTGCAGGGTATCTCGGTAACTATTACTCTTAGAGCAAAACTGTTCACGTAGCATTAGGCTAACTTTTTGAGACAAATTAAACAGCGAAAACAAAAATCTTTTTTCATTTTTGATGCAGGGACCAAAATAGAATTTTTCCAAATTTCGATAGGGTTCCATATCTCATCTGTTGATAAAAATTCAGGAAAAATTGTAAAGACGTTTCTTGTGCAGTTTTTAGCGTAGAATCAAATGGAGTAGTCAATTTTTAAATTTCGTCACCAATAGTCGAGATGCCACATAAACTTAGTTTTTTTTTAATGGAAACCATAGTTGGCTTTGACTTCATTAAAATCCTTATTTTATAAGCTTTTCAACAATGTATAGTTTATAGAGGTTCTTTTAGAAAATTACGGAATTACAATCGAATTTGTTAGTTTGCACTTTTGTAAGTAGGCGATGCAATAATTTAAAACAATGAAACACAGCAAATATGTCAAAACAAAGTGAAAACTTCAGTTGTGCATTAAAACACAGATAACACAAGTTTATTATTGATAGTTAAAATGAATCGTCATGAAAATTATGAAAAGTATGATATGTTGAAAATATTCATTCAGTGTGGAGAAAATTCGGAAGAAGCGGAACGTTTATACTTGGAGAGTTTCCCAGAAAGGCATCAGCCTAATAAAAAGATATATAAGAGGTAAATAAACATTAAAGACTAAAGCCGCTTTTCTGACATGATTATTCTTGAAAAACGATTACAATTTTGCCAATGGTATATTGATAGATGTGCTGCAATGCCTAATTTTCAACAAAATATAATTTGGACAGATGAAGCTCATATAAGTAGTGCTGGTATTTTCAATCGCCACAATCATCATCACTGGGCAAATGAAAATTTACATGTAGCGGTACCTAGGCGTAATCAAGGCAGGTTTGGATTTAATGTTTGGTGTTGCTTAAAAGGGAATAAATTACACTATTGCATTTTTGAAGGAAATCTTACCGCATATCGATATTTAGAACTATTGCGTATTGAGTTTGACGAATTCTTGGATGATTTGCCTGTATCAGAAGGAGTCGGTCTTTTTTTCCAGCAAGATGGTGCTCGGGCTCACAATGCTATGGTAGTGAGAAATTATTTAAATGATAAATTTGCAAACTGTTGGTTAGGTACCTTGGGACCAATTCCATGGCCACCAAGGTCGCCTGATCCAACAGCTTTGGACTATTTTCTATGGGATTTCATAAAAAATGAAATTTACAAAACAACAAACAATACTATGGCAGAATTACAAAACAATTTACATGCGGCTTTTCAAAAAATTAAGCCGCTCCAAATATCAGCTGCAATTTCATCATTATAACGACGATGCAGTTATGCATTCGACAAAATGGCAGCCAGTTTGAACAATTTATTTAGAAGTAATATTATCATTTGTTTGACAGTTGGTTTATTTTTGTAACCTTGTTCTTAGAATTAAATAATTATACCTTTTGTTTGACATATTTGCTGTGTTTCATTGTTTTAAATTATTGCATCGCCTACTTACAAAAGTGCAAACTAACGAATTCGCTTGTAAATCCGCAATTTTCTAAAAGAACCTCTGTAAACTATATATTGTTCAAAAGCTTATAAAATAAGGATTTTAATGAAGTCAAAGCCAACTATTCCATTAAAAAAAAACTAAGTTTATGTGGCATCTCGACTATTGGTGACCAAATTATAAATTCACTACTCCATTTGATTCTACGCTAAAAACTGCACAAGAAATGTCTACACTTTTTCCTGAATTTTTATCAACAGATGAGATATGGAACCCTGTCGAAATTTGGAAAAATTTAATTTTGGTCCCTGCATCAAAAATGAAAAAAGATAGCAAATTTTTGTTTGCGCTGTTTAATTTGTCTAAAAAGTTGGACTAATGCTACGCGAACAGTTTTGCTCTAACAGTAATAGTTACTGAGATACCCTGCAATCCCATCGAAATCGGTCCACCCGGTACGTATTTGGAAAGTATTCGAAATTTTTAAAAATAGTGAACACGTTTAGAATCCTTTTTTTTGAAAACGAAATACAATTTTTGGTGTGTTTATCATGTTTAGATGGAAGTTTAAAATTAACATGTGATTTACGTATTGGTACTGATAGTGAAATTGCGTCGTTTTTTTTTGTTTTTGTTAGTTTGCTCATACTTATGTGTTAGTATTTACTTATTGTTCGCTTATATTACTTATTTGTGGACTGTTCAGGAGTCCTTCTCCTCTTCAGCCCTGGTCACTCTTTCTTGTTGTGTTGCGGTGTTTGGTGTTATTGTATGTTGTACAATCATGAGGTATGGTTATTTTGGGTGTAAAAAAAAGAAAAAAATTATATAGGTTTTATTGAGTAATGAATGTGTTAATGGGTTAGGTGTGCGTGGTGGTTGTGGTGTGTGTGGCGTGGTTGGTGTGCTTATATTCGTTGGCCGGTATCTTGCTGGGGTCGTCATCCAATAGACGTGGGGATGCGGAGGGCATACGGGATGTTATCAAGGGATTCTTTTATCTCCTCGGGTAGGTCGTGAGGATGGCGGGTGGATGTTTAAATTTGGTAACCGGTGTATGCGTCGGAAAATTCGGCGCTCACAGGAAGCGATGGAGTAAAGGTGTTTGGGGTTTATATTTGTATATATGGGAGCTCGGAACTCCATAACAGGGCGTATATATGTTTTATATGTGTGTAAGAGTATTTTGGGGTGGCAACCACTGATTCTACCCCGGAGGTCGCGCAGTAGGTTTGCGCGGTTCCTAATACGGTTGAGGGTTTTTTTCACATCCGGGAGCCAGTTGAGGGTTCGTGTGAAAAGGATTCCTAGGTAGGTGATTTCATCTTGGAGAGGGTGTCTTTCCTGATTTAGAGTGAGGAATACATTTCTGGAGGCAAGCTTTGGGCACTTATCTTCGGTGTAATGAGGATGGCGGAAGAGGATTGCTTGGGTCTTGGTAGGATTGACGGATTGCGTCGTTGGAAAATTACCGATTACGGTAAAATTATTACTTTGTATTTAAATATAGTGCAGAAAAGCATATAGCTCAGTTTGTATAACGTTTTAGACGACAAATAGGCGGGAGTTTTTGATAAAATTGTTTGGTCTTAAACAGAGTTTCGCTGTTATATACGAGGCGTTAAGGTCTAGCGTCGTTATGAAATCTTTCATTTACAGCTAGTTGCACAGTGTTTTTTGGGTGATGCAGTTTTCCCGCCTGCTTTCGAGTTTAGTTCGTTTTTGACGCAATTTAAAATTTAAGTAATAAATTGTTATGATTGGTTAATTAAATGGCAGGGAGATGATAGGGAAGATGGCAGAAACTGAATGATGTTGAAGTGAGTCTTGTATGAGAGGCAGTAGAAGGCTCACATTTTTTGTGCGTTGTTTGCGATTTCGCAATGTATGCGAAAGGGGTTAGTGTAGGAGGAGGGAACGAGTTATATTATACCGCGAGGGTTTACCGAACGCTACAGTAGGAGGTTTCTCAGCTTCTACTGTTTGGGATCTTAGAAGTTTCAACACACACCCGGATTATTTTATCATTGTGTTTCGTTTTGTCAATAGTGACAATTTTCGGTCATAAAAGCAATTAGTTTTAGTGTTTATTACGAAGTGCTAAACCTTCGTTCTGTTGAATTGTTTTAACGCATTTTGGTTATGCGGATTAATGTTAACGATTCCTGGTTAAAGGAGTAGTTTCACATTCATCGCACACCTCCAACAACTTTAATAAAGTTCAGAGTAACTAGATTAATGATAAGGAACGGTTTCTGAATTAAGCAATGCTCGCATGTACGGATAAATATTTGCACATTTACGTTAAATCAGATGAAAAATTAGTTACTTATGTGCTTTTGATTGAATTAACTGTCGTAATTTAGTTCGAGTAAGTAGGAAGTTGCCTTTTGTGAGATACTATTTGGAGAGAGTTACCGTAGAAATTCAGTGGAGCCCTATCGATTCAGCACCTGGTGGACCAGTTGCATGACCTATTTTATTGTAGTTAAAAGGATGGAGAGTATTCTAAGCTATGTTGATCGCAGTGTCAGTCAAGGTAAAATCTTACATTTTATTCGATGTTGATAGCAATAAAGTACATATTTCTTATTTTTAATCTTAGTGTGGGGGATGAAAACGCTTGCTTTCGTGTAAATTTGTATAAAAGCCCTTTAGTTCTTTAGCATGCGTGTTCATCTACACGATTTCCTTTGTTAATTTCCTGATCTTTATTTGTATATTTTTGTGCATTGAAAGTGTATTTCACGATGATTTGTCAAAATTGATGTTACGATAGCTTTGTTATTTTCATTGTGTTTAATAAAGGTAGTTAGTTAGAATATGAGGTAACTGAACTTGGGGAATATGACCTTGCGGCAAGTGTCAACAGAATTTTGTTATTGTACGTTGTTTTATTAATAGATATGAATCTATTGTGACTTCGTCCTCTGTTACTGTGATTTGCCGTCGTAAATTAAAAAAAGTTACGGGACTAGATATTTTGATTCACGTTTAGGATTTTTAGTATTTGAATTATTTTATGAGAAATTTTGAGTTAAATAACATCCATTTATCGTTCATTTAGATTGTAATCAATTTTATTGAAATTATACAAGTTTTTTTAAGTAACCTTTTGAGGTTTCATTAAGCTTTAACGTAATGACTAACGAGAACTTCTCGATTAGAGCGTTTTCTATTTTGATTTTGGTAATAAGCCACTTTAAAAGAGATTTTAGATTATAACGTAACGTAATTATGAAATAAGACGGTCGTTAACCGATTAGCTGTTTGTTTTTGCGTACGATAGTAGTGAGTAGTTTCAATTTTTGAAGTTTTTTACAGGAATCACCTGATCAGATGTCGATTACCTGGATTTGCCAAAAAGGTAAGCAGTTTGGAGAGTTGTTTTAGAATGAGCAGTGTATTCTCCAATTTAGGAATTAAATCACAATTTCATCTTTTATTAAATTATAGGTCTTTATAAATTTTCGGCCACGTTTAGTTTTTTTTTATGACATCTATCGTTTGAAATTGAATAATTAATTACCGTATTGATGAGTTTTTTTTGATATTTCAGACAATAATTTTGAGGTTGTAGTTTATCCAAATGTTTAGTTTTATTATTGCAATTTTGCGGCTTTTATATGAAGCTTAAGATTTTATTGAGGTTTGGATGAACTTTGCGTAAATATTTTTGGAGTAGAATTTTAGTAGAGATGAGAATTTTATTTCGAGTGAACATTATGGTTTCCTGCTAGGCCATTATTAGATCTAGTTCATGATGTTTTCCCGCTATAAATAGATTTAACAGGTTTTTGACGTTTTCTACCTGATTTTGACGGTTTTGGAGTTGTGACGAGTGCCCTTTTACAGCATTAACTAAGAACCCCGCCACACCACTGAACTATGCCGTGCGCGCACATTGCCTTTACTGCCTGATGCTCTAATGAATATTTGACCTGTAACAGGATAACTGGTTTTTATGGTCCTACGGCGCTTTCCTAGCTCTCGTACTAGCATTCGGGCTCGAAATAGTGTCTCAGACCATAAAAACCTCACTATGTCCTTAATAAATAAACAACAATAAATTACACATAATTACATGAAAACAACTTTATTTCACCTAGTGCAGTACTAATCATAATTACGCAGACTATATAAGCATATAAGTAATCTTAAAACATGTATTAAATAATAATAATACCTGCAATACCTAAAACTAGATTTTTCTTGTAAATATTTACTTAACTGATATACCTGCTAAAGCTAACTTATGAATGCGTATCATCCAGATTAGCTCTAAGCTAATTTTATCTTATATTTTACCTCTGTGTGTTGTCTGTTGGATTCTGCATTCTCTTTTTGATCACTACTGGGTGTATATAGTGGCTCTTCAAGACGTGTAGACATGCTTGGGCTAAACTAGTACGGGATGAGTCAACGATGCGATGTGGTAGAATAGCTCTGTTATTATAGAATCTAGTGAAAAATGTTGTAGACTCAAGTTAACATAAAAATATTTAGCAATATCACACTCTGCATATTGCTAAATATACAGGGCTATACAGCGGTGGTCAATGCATACTTTCTTATTTTAAATAGAGCAACCTAAGTATTATTACATTTTTGAATTTTAGATTTGAATTAAAGTAATATGTATGTAGCACGCCCTGTACCGAGATCTTCTGCTTTTAAAATTTTATTTTGTTACTTTGCCGTAAAAAGCCAATTTTTAAAATTTTAATATATTCTTTTGCAAGCAAGTACTTTGTTTTAAACTTTTTTTGCTATATTTGTATATAAGAGGAAAAAACGGACTTAAACATTCATTAAATCTTACTTTTTCAAATGGCTATATATTACCATTTTATCTTACAGACAAAAACCTTTAAATTTTATTAATTATACCATATACTGAAGCGTCTCCCGACTTGAAAAATGTAATTTGAACTTATTTGCAAGAAATTCAAGAACAAAACAATCGCCAAGTGATTTATCTTGCCTTTCTGATAATAATGTTACTATTACTTAAATTAATTGCTTGCTTTAAATTGACTTTCCTGACAATAATTAGAATATTAGAATTTATTTACAAGTTTGATATTTAATGACCCGCAAACCTCAAATCTGATCAAAAGAATTGGCTGTCTAGTGGTAGGTACGTTGTGCTATTTGAATTAGATAGGCTGGATGCGATTCAGTGTTGCATCATATGGGGCAGGTAAAAAATGAAACTAGTCAAGTTAAAATTAATGAGCTTTGCGCAATGATGGTTCAACCCGTCAATGTACTTTGTGGGAAAGAACCACTAATAAAACCCACTTGATTCATAAATAAGTAATTGCAAAAGTACATTAATAAATCAAATAACACAAAAAAAAACAATGAAATGGTTAGATATATAACAAAACACCATTAAATCAGGTTAAAGTGCGTACAAAATTATAACATTAAGAGAAAAATAAATAACAAGCAGCTTAGCTACACATAAACACAATAAAAAAAAAGCTATGTAGTCACACCCACAATTGTGTCGTAAATAAATCAGAATAAAAATTGTAATGCCAAACATGTGGCCCTTTAAAACCAATCATACGGTCTTTAAGTAAATAAGCATGTAAAACAATAAGGCAAATTACGGTACATATAAAATACAACAACAGTAAAATTGCACAGGTGACCATAAGGTAAAGCAAGGACAAAAGAAAATAGACAAGGAATTTACACGTACACAATTATTTAGTGACTACTAATGCACAAAATACATACGTACAGTTACAATAAATTACATATAAGGACAAATTAGTGCACTGGCAAACAATTCTATTTAAACGAACTGACACAAAAAACTCATTAAACAAAGTCCTTACAAGGGTAAGTAAATAGATCATAACATCGTGACCGATATACAACATCTATACAAAAATAAAAACAGTAAAAATAAAATTCGATGTGTTTAAAGGTCATCTGGGCCCGGGAGTATGTAAACACTCGGCAATTGCCTATTTAGAATTATAACCAAGCTTTATCCTGTACCCACTCATCCATGCCCACCTCTATACAAATATAAATATAAACAACAATGCTAATTCACCCAAATACAAGAGGGAGGGAAGCGTCTTTTATTTTAGCAGATTTAAGCT
Organism: Vesta saturnalis; assembly: GCA_036346205.1. Taxonomy (NCBI): domain Eukaryota; kingdom Metazoa; phylum Arthropoda; class Insecta; order Coleoptera; family Lampyridae; genus Vesta; species Vesta saturnalis. The sequence continues at coordinate 3,129,113 of JARFJB010001603.1, read as the reverse complement.
GAATGTGCCCGCGTGAGAATTGGATACCTTTGCAAGGCGCTCCTCGATTTTTAACGTTAAATTGCTTGCTGCGAGCTTAAATTACTTTAAAAATACCTACTTACACTTGAATACATTTCCTTTAGTTAAACATTTTACCACCAACATGACGAGCTAAAATACACGGTTTAAAACTCGGCGCCGCGACGATTAATTATAGATTAATTTTTGGAATCATGTACATCAAAACATACACTAAAAGAAAAGAACAAATTAGCATTTCTAGTTTTCTCAAATATGCACGACAAAAATATTTATAGACGGAACTGCATTCCCCTCTGACTTCAAACTAACAATGTCTACTCCCGAAAATCAACCCCCGTCTTTCAAAAGTAATAAAAGGAACAAGAAACATTAATTTATGTTGGAACAGTTTCATATTAATTAATGAACGAAATCTTAATTTTAAAATTACGAGTTCTTCCGTAACAAGCCCTACATTTAGGTCTCGATTTTCAACGTACCAAACAGAGATTGTGCAAATTGGATTTGCGCTGTGTTCCGCCGTAATTAATTATTATATCAGTGACATTTCTACATCAAGAGCTCGCGTACAGAAATTTTCAACAATTCGTCAAGCCAGTTTCGGCAGAACACTTCTCTACTATAATATATGTTCCTTTTTTCTGTTCAACCTTTACTCAAATATCAATTACGTACATTTCCACATTTCTACATAAAACATAAAATAAAGTATTCCGAAAACATTAGCAAATTACGACGTATTACAAAGATATTAAACATCCACTTATTATCCTTTCTATCGCGGTAATAATGGCGATTTGATACACGTTTATTACAATAATAAAATTTTCGCAGTCCGCTACCTATAATACCCATGCTGAATAGATTTTGAATGTTTAGTATTTCATTTTGCAGAATTGTCTTTTATAGTGTTTATTATTTAAGTACAAATAAGATGGTTTTGAAGTTATAACATTTTCTACAAATAATTTACACAATTTTTAGTTTTGTAAACATTTGTAAAATACTTGAAAAAACATCATTCCGATCACATTTGAATATAAAGTGACCAATAAATTACAATAATTCTTCTATAGAACTTTCTTCCTCTTTATCTGTTTAATTTGTATTTACTTGCAATGACAACCTTTCTACAGTTTCATCAGTGTAAATAATATAATACCATTTAAAACATTCACATAAATAAAGTGTAATGTTATTCACAATAGAAACAAAACACATATGCATGATTAAAATTTAAAATAATGTCCAAGATTTTATGGAAAACTAAGCACATATCGTTTACTATTATTGATTTATAACTTGCAACTACAAAATTCGAAATATTGAAAATCAACATGATTTGATATTTTAAAACTTGTCATGCTCATTTAATTTAAGTGCAGCTACGTATTTCAAAATCGTACACTACTCTAAGTATTGCAAAATCGATGTAAATCGATATTTAAAAAAGCATGCTTACTGTTTTAAGGTTATGAACTCTATAATCGTTTTATTATTTAAAGCTTTATACTAAAAGATACATGTGCACAATACATACCGTTTCTCTCACAAATCAGTAAAAAGAGCCTTGAAAAAGACTTTATAAAGACTAATCAACAATAAATACTCAAGAAACACGAAAATAACCTGCCAATGCAAAATGCGTATGACAAATGTCATTTGTTTGCGTTTGGGAATGTACGGTCGGAGACTTCTTAATGGTAATTGGACGAACGTTTTACCGCTATAAATTTTTAAATTTAGTTCACATATTTTCCGGGGTTTTTGTTTGCTTGGTAGAGCTGTATATGGGTGAGGTCGAAAAAGATTGCCTTCTTGCCGAAAGAATTTAGAAAACGAAGTTGCTTGATCGATGCCCACCTAATCTCCAAAACTTAAAAAATTTAATGTAAAGCTTCGACAGGAAGTGTTGATTATCCAAAACGTAATGTTGCCAACAGAAATGATATTAATGGGGAAAAAGAACTAGAAATTTTAATACATATTCAAAAAAATCTAATATTAGTACTCGTTATGCAGCTGCATTGTGCCTAACATCACAATCCACCGTAATGTAAACTTTATGATATAGAATTAGAAAATAGAATATTAAAACATAAGTTGCAGAAGGTCAACTATACTAACACGAGTTCGTGGTTCGGATAAACTAGTGTTTAAAGGCCTTCTGCAACGAATGTTTTGCACTATTTTCTCTGTTTCAGGCTTATTTCATTTTACTTCATTTATTAATTATTGAAGACTTAGAAAATGTGGTTGTAAAATAATTAGGTTGGCAATAACGAATTAATTTGATAGTTTCTGTAGCAACTAATAAACAACTTTTATATTTAATTTTCTAATAATATGTATAAGTAAACTCTTGAAAAAAAACCACTAAAAATCGTTTAAGAATTGAGTTCATTCCAACATAAAAATGCGTACCAGACTTGTCCATTCTAATCCCGAAACAGCGGATTAATCCATTTTGGGCAAGAAAGGTGTAACACCAAACGATTGGTTAATTAATCTTTGATGTGGCATCATAATAGAACCCAATGGGCCCCTGTCGTTTGATGAACCAAACTCCTTACAAAAAGTATTGAAAAGTGATTGAATGGTTTGAGATAATATGTGGTTGCAACAAGATTGTGCGTTTCCACACTACCATGCTGAAGTTTGTGTTTTTTAGACTAGAAATGGATTGGACATGGGGTTTCGTTCAGGGGCCACGGTGACATCATTCCAATAATTTCTTTCTGTGCGGTTTTGTGAAAGTCAAAGTGTATGTTAATCCATCAACAACCGTAGAAGATATGCAGAATAGGATTAGAAATCTCTGCAGAACAAGTACCTCACTAATGTTGTCCACGGTCCGGAAAAATATGAGAAAGCGACTAAATACATAAATTCAACAAGAAGGCCTTTTATTCGAACATTTATTAAAAAGAAATACCAGCTATTAATAATTAATTACCCTTTATAGTTTACGAGTATGTTTCATAGAAACAGATTATTTCAATGTTTATTATTGTTCATTTAATACATTAAGTCGTTTGAAAGTTATTTTTATTATACAGTGATATCAATAATCATTGACACAGCCGCTCTTATGAAACATGATGTTAGTCATCATTTGCCGCAATATACGTGATAGTGCGCCCATACTAAATGTAACCTCAAGATTGACATTTGACGTTTTAAGTTTAGGAGTGCCCAAATTCAAAATTATGCAACGAACAAAAAGCATAATAAATGCAAACTTTAATTCACAGTTTTTGGCACATTTCGATTTATGTTATTGGCTACCCTGGATTTGGAGATTTTCCAGACAGCTGTTAGCCTTAACCTCTAAAGGATGTCAGTTTACTATCAGTGTAACCAACATACAAATATTCAATCTGACAATAATACAAATTAGCAAATTACAAAAAAATGTATAAAACACGCGTTTCATAATGTGTATTGTCGTGGTCGTGCTTTGGAACTCTCTTACTTTCTCATTGTAACCAATACAAAAGTAAAAAACACTTGTGCCTTTTACTTTCGCATTGCTTTTCTATAAGTTACCGTAGCCACTACCTCCTGTCATAGGTCTGACAGGTCGCGATTAAAGTCGCCTCACTTACTGCTATTTACATAAATAACATTAGCAAGCTGACGGCATTACAATATTGATTTCAAATTATGTGACTTTTAACAAGTTTAAGTATTTAGGTATTCGTCTTTAAATTCATATCATAATAATTATAATCACAACAACTAAAATTCGATGGTTTAAAGGTCATCTGGGCCGGAGTATGTAACACTCGGCAATTGCCTATTTAGAATTATAACCAAGCTTTATCCTGTACCCACTCATCCATGCCCACCTCTATATAAAATTATAAACAACAATGCTAATTCACCCAAATAAAGGGAGGACCGTCTTTTATTTTAGCAGATTTAAGCTGAATGTGCCCGCGTGAGAATTGGATACCTTTGCAAGGCGCTCCTCGATTTTTAACGTTAAATTGCTTGCTGCGAGCTTAAATTACTTTAAAATACCTACTTACTACTTGAATACATTTCCTTTAGTTAAACATTTTACCACCAACATGACGAGTTAAAATACACGGTTTAAAACTCGCGCGGATTAATTATAGATTAATTTGGAATCATGTACATCAAAACATACACTAAAAGAAAAGAACAAATTAGCATTTCTAGTTTTCTCAAATATGCACGACAAAATATTTATAGACGGAACTGTATTCCCCTCTGACTTAAAAACTAACAATGTCTACTCGAAAATCAACCCCGTCTTTCAAAAGTAATAAAAGGAACAAGAAACATTAATTTATGTTGGAACAGTTTCATATTAATTAATGAACGAAATCTTAATTTTAAAATTACGAGTTCTTCCGTAACAAGCCCTACATAGGTCTCGATTTTCAACGTACCAAACAGAGATTGTGCAAATTGATTTGCGCTGTGTTCCCCGTAATTAATTATATCAGTGACATTTCTACATCAAGAGCTCGCGTACAGAAATTTTCAACAATTCGTCAAGCCAGTTTGGCAGAACACTTCTTTACATAATATATGTTCCTTTTTCTGTTCAACCTTTACTCAAATATCAATTACGTACATTTCCACATTTCTACATAAAACATAAAATAAAGTATTCCGAAAACATTAGCAAATTACGACGTATTACAAAGATATTAAACATCCACTTATTATCCTTTCTATCGCGGTAATAATGGCGATTTGATACACGTTTATTACAATAATAAAATTTTCGCAGTCCGCTACCTATAATACCCATGCTGAATAGATTTTAAGTTTATATTCATTTTGCAGAATTGTCTTTATAGTGTTTATTATTTAAGTACAAATAAGATGGTTTTGAAGTTATAACATTTTCTACAAATAATTTACACAATTTTTAGTTTTGTAAACATTTGTAAAATACTTGAAAAACATCATTCCGATCACATTTGAAATAAAGTGACCATAAATTACAATGATTCTTCTATAGAACTTTCTTCCTCTTTATCTGTTTAATTTGTATTTACTTGCAATGACAACCTTTCTACAGTTTCATCAGTGTAAATAATATAATACATTTAAAACATTCACTTAAATAAATGTAATGTTATTCACAATAGAAACAAAACACATATGCATGATTAAAATTTAAAATAATGTCCAAGATTTTATGGAAAACTAAGCACATATCGTTTACTATTATTGATTTATAACTTGCTAATCATTCAAATATTGAAAATCAACATGATTTGATATTTTAAAACTTGTCATGCTCATTTAATTTAAGTGCAGCTACGTATTTCAAAATCGTACACTACTCTAAGTATTGCAAAATCGATGTAAATCGATATTTAAAAAAGCATGCTTACTGTTTTAAGGTTATAAACTCTATAATCGTTTTATTATTTAAAGCTTTATACTATAAGATACATGTGCACAATACATACCGTTTCTCTCACAAATCAGTAAAAAGAGCCTTGAAAAAGACTTTTTATAAAGACTAATCAACAATAAATACTCAAGAAACACGAAAATAACCTGCCAATGCAAAATGCGTATGACAAATGTCATTTGTTTGCGTTTGGGAATGTACGGTCGGAGACTTCTTAATGGTAATTGGACGAACGTTTTACCGCTATAAATTTTTAAATTTAGTTCACATATTTTTCGGGGTTTTTGTTTGCTTGGTAGAGCTGTATATGGGTGAGGTCGAAAAAGATTGCCTTTTTGCCGAAAGAATTTAGAAAACGAAGTTGCTTGATCGATGCCCACCTAATCTCCAAAACTTAAAAAATTTAATGTAAAGCTTCGATTCTTCAGGAAGTGTTGAATATCCAAAACGTAATGTTGCCAACAGAAATGATATTAATGGGGAAAAAGAACTGGAAATTTTAATACATATTCAAAAAAATCTAATATTAGTACTCGTTATGCAGCTGCATTGTGCCTAACATCACAATCCACCGTAATGTAAACTTTATGACATAGAATTAGAAAATAGAATATTAAAACATAAGTTGCAGAAGGTCAACTATACTAACACGAGTTCGTGGTTCGGATAAACTAGTGTTTAAAGGCCTTCTGCAACGAATGTTTTGCACTATTTTCTCTGTTTCAGGCTTATTTCATTTCACTTCATTTATTAATTATTGAAGACTTAGAAAATCTGGTTGTAAAATAATTAGGTTGGCAATAACGAATTAGTTTGATAGTTTCTGTAGCAACTAATAAACAACTTTTATATATAATTTTCTAATAATATGTATAAGTAAACTCTTGAAAAAAAAAACACTAAAAATCGTTTAAGAATTGAGTTCATTCCAACATAAAAATGCGTACCAGACTTGTCCATTCTAATCCCGAAATAGCGGATTAATCCATTTTGGGCAAGAAAGGTGTAACACCAAACGATTGGTTAATTAATCTTTGATGTGGCATCATAATAGAACCCAATGGGCCCCTGTCGTTTGATGAACCAAACTCCTTACAAGAAGTATTGAAAAAGTGATTGAATGGTTTGAGATAATATGTGGTTGCAACAAGATTGTGCGTTTCCACACTACCATGCTGAAGTTTGTGTTTTTTAGACTAGAAATGGATTGGACGTGGGGTTTCGTTCAGGGGCCACGGTGACATCATTCCAATAATTTCTTTCTGTGAGGTTTTGTGAAAGTCAAAGTGTATGTTAATCCATCAACAACCGTAGAAGATATGCAGAATAGGATTAGAAATCTCTGCAGAACAAGTACCTCAGTAATGTTGTCCACGGTCCGGAAAAATATGAGAAAGCGACTAAATACATAAATTCAACAAGAAGGCCTTTTATTCGAACATTTATTAAAAAGAAATACCAGCTATTAATAATTAATTACCCTTTATAGTTTACGAGTATGTTTCATAGAAACAGATTATTTCAATGTTTATTATTGTTCATTTAATACATTAAGTCGTTTGAAAGTTATTTTTATTATACAGTGATATCAATAATCATTGACACAGCCGCTCTTATGAAACATGATGTTAGTCATCATTTGCCGCAATATACGTGATTGTGCGCCCATACTAAATGTAACCTCAAGATTGACATTTGACGTTTTAAGTTTAGGAGTGCCCAAATTCAAAATTATGCAACGAACAAAAAGCATAATAAATGCAAACTTTAATTCACAGTTTTTCGCACATTTCGATTTATGTTATTGGCTACCCTGGATTTGGAGATTTTCCAGACAGCTGTTAGCCTTAACCTCTAAAGGATGTCAGTTTACTATCAGTGCAACCAACATACAAATATTCAATCTGACAATAATACAAATTAGCAAATTGCAATTTCTAAAATTACAAAAAAATGTATAAAACACGCGTTTCATAATGTGTATTGTCGTGGTCGTGCTTTGGAACTCTCTTACTTTCTCATTGTAACCAATACAAAAGTAAAAAACACTTGTGCCTTTTACTTTCGCATTGCTTTTCTATAAGTTACCGTACCACTACCTCCTGTCATAGGCCTGACAGGTCGCGATTAAAGTCGCCTCACTTACTGCTATTTACATAAATAACATTAGCAAGCTGACGGCATTACAATATTGATTTCAAATTATGTGACTTTGATTTAACAAGTTTAAGTATTTAGGTATTCGTCTTTAAATTCATATCATAATAATTACGAAGTACATTATTTGTTAGGGCACGATTATGATTTCTTAATAAGAAAGTTGAAATATTAAGTAAGTAATAAGTATATTTTGTAACTGTTTAATTTGTGATTAATAAAACATTATGGAGTCTTTTTTCATGATTGTAGGAAAAATAGTATACATTAAGCTCGCACCAGATTATCTAGCTGCACTTGTGGGATTCTCCCGGCCCTCGTGTGAAAATTTCCGCTTGTGCGATATCTACCACTTCCGTAGCTCGTTATGTAATATACTATTACAAGTTGTTACTAACAATTAACAATTATAGGTAACACTACAATTATGTCATGTTTAATATCGGTGTACTATCATATCAGTTGTGGCAAATAGTTACTAACGACATGTTTCATAGGAGCGCGGCCACCTTTTTTTCACTCATAAACATTAAAAGTCAAATTTCAATTTTGAGGTTATATTTAGTATGGGCGCACTGTCACATATCTTGCGGCAAATGGTTACTAACGTCATGTTTCGTAAGGGCGGCTGAGTCGGGTGTTTTTGATCACGCCGTATTTATCTACTGTTTCAGTGGCAAAAACAATTCGAAATAAGTTAAAAACTATGGGACATAATTCAAGAAATTCAAAGGTTTCCGGTAAGGTACAATAATAATATGCACGGTGTGCCATTTGAAAAAAGTAAGTTTGAACGAGCTTTTATTCCAAAATTAAAATTGGTTTCAAAACATTGTTAAAGCTGTAAACAAACTACTTGCCTGCAAAGGAATATATTAAAGTTAAAAAAATTATCAGTTTGACGGAGAAACAACACAAAAAAAAAATTTAAAACTGGTAAAAATATAGGTATAGGGTATGCTATATAAAAAATACTACTATAATCCAAAAATGTAATAATATATAAGGTGTTCTGTTTAAAATAAGAAAGTTTGTATTGACCACGGCGTATTGAACGCCCTGTATATCGTAAAATATTTTTATGTTACATTATTTTGCATCATACAACTTTCGTCTGAAACATTTTCGTTTAGTTTTTATAGTACCAGAGCTAATGTACTCCATCATATCATTATATCACCCTGTAGACTGTGTCCTATTTTCGTTGTAATTAGGAGGTATCTCTGTTTCTGTATAAGAAAGAAGATTGCGGTTTTCGCCTCACTGTGCTAGTTTTTTGTGAAATGAAAGGATTCGGAAACGAAATTTTCTCAGTTTTCTTTGTTTCTGTGATTGAGTGATTTTGATAATTTGAAATTCTTGCACATGTAACTACATAAAGATATTTTTTTAATGGGACTCCCTGTATATTTTACTTTTTGGTTGTCGTTGTCACAAGCTTTTCAAAAATATGTACATCTCTGTATTTTTATTTCAAATTGAAGGCAATATTTCAATTTTAGGAAAGTTATAACTATATTTTAGTAGTGTATTATAAGAGTTTTGTAACTGGGGTTTGATTTTAGTTGAGTTGATCGGCCTATTTCCACAGTTTTTGCTTTTTGAGCGCGATGTTTCGGAAGCGGGCTCTGCTTTCGTCATCAGACTTAGTCCTGCGAAGGTCTGTTTTTGCACTTGAGTCGATTTCATATGTTATGATTTTTTTTTCCCAAGCACTTGAATACTCTCAGATTCGAACTTGGTACTTTACTTACAAGTTGGACACCTTTACCGCTGAGCCACTGAGTAATCCAATATATATTTTTTAGAACTACTAATACTAATAATACTAATATTACAATAAATGTTTAAAGTGATGACCGCGTTGGTCAATACATAAATTGCAGCTTAGTAGCATGTGATATTCGACTGTTTTATTACACAATCAATTTTACGGGCATTGCAAATCATCAGCACTACGGTCAATGAATTGACAGTTTATAGCAATTTTAATTAATAAAAATTGATGTTATACCTTTTGATAAGTAACCATTGTACATTAGAAGCTAGTTTAAAATGGGGTCCGATTTTTCGGAGTTGAGTGATATGGTACTTATTTAAGGTGAAACTCAATTTAACGCAAGAAAAGCGGAAAGAATTTATCGTGAAAGATTTCCTACTCTACGACATCTAAGTAAAGCAAATGTAAGACGCTTGCGTGAAAGCGGCACATTGTTGCTTAATATGCAGGCTACTGGTGCCTCAAGAAGAGTTCGTTTTGGACAATTAGAAGAGGATATCCTCCAAATAATTGAAAATCAACCATCCACAAGTACTCGGGGATTGCTAATGAATTGGGAGTTTCAAACTCGACAGTTTTTAGAACTGTGAACGAACAACTCTTACATCCATATCATCCACAAAGGCTTCATGCACTGATTCATGGGGATTACCCGAAACGTGTTAATTTTTGTCATTGGTACATTCGGCGACATGCAAGAAATCAAAATTTTGCCAATTTGATACTGTTTAGCGATGAAGCGCAAATTACTAGAGACAGATATTTCAACATCCACAATATCCACGTCTAGGATGAAGAAAATCATCATCTGACGCGCACTGGAAACCACCATCACCGATTTTCAGTCAATATCTGGGTTGGAATAGTAGGTGACCATTTACTAGGTTCTATTGTGCTACCACCTCATTTAAATGCAAATGGATATTTGAAAATGTTACGTGATAATTTACCAGAGCTTTAGAAGATGTGCCACTAGTAGTACGTACCAAAGTGTGGTATCAGCAAGATGGTGCTCCAGTTCATTCTTCTAGAGCAGTAAGAGATCATCTTAATGAGGTTTATGGTAGACGCTGGATAGGTAGGTTTGGTCCAGTGTCATGGCTTCCTCGTTCCCCTTTCTTGATCCCTTTGGATTATTTTATTTGGGGCCATGTCAAGGGGTTAGTGTACACGAAACCACTAGTAAATGTTGAAGAACTAACTGAAATAATTTTCAATACTTTTGATGTAATTAGGAATACCCCAGGAATTTTTCAAAGGGTGCAATAAAACATGTTACTAAGGTGCAATTTATGTATTGACCAACGCGGTCATCATTTTGAACATTTGTTGTAATATTAGTATTTATTTTATTGCAATTAGACAGTATTAAAAGCAGTGTTAAAGAGAATCTTACACATTCTCAGCAAACAAAAAGCGTTTAAACACAATCATTGTCATTTTGCTGTACAACCGTTCACTTTAAGGTATTTTACTAAGAGTAGCTTTTTTATGCAGAATTGATTGTTCTTTAATATTCTTGAACTCTTTTGCCAATAAATTTAAATTCAAAAAGTTTTGAATGAAAATATGTAATGATATACCTATAACTAGCGCCCTCTATAATGTACAAAATTCTAATTATGTCCATCAAATTTTTCGGATTAAGAAACATACGTACACCGATTTTCATTTCAATAATCACAATAGTTTTCATGTAAATTACAAAAAAATAAGAAAAAAAGTTGTATTTTAACACCCCGTATCTCATAAGTGGCGGGTCTTAGGACAATCGTTTATTAGGTAACCTATAATTATTTTTCGATAATCTGTTACCTATATCACTTTGTCACAATAGTTCAGAAATACCCTGTATATATTAAAGTTTTTCGTGTTGCGCAGTAGTTTATTGCGCATGTTGCGCAGTAATTTATTGTGCATGTTGCGCCGTAACTTATTGCGCAGGTGTATTGCGCTTAAGCTCTCCGCGCATTATTGGAATCCATGAAACCGATATGGATACCAATTAAGCGCAATACACCTGCGCAATAGGTTACGGCTCAACATGCGCAATAAGCTACTGCGCAACCACGAAATATATATATATATATATATATATATATATATATATATATATATATATATATATATATTAGGATGGTCCAAATCTATATGAGAAAAAAAATGTCAAATTTGAAAATACGTACCCCGGCAATTTTTTCCTTTATATAAATGAGAAATACCTGCAAAATTTCAGATCGGTCGGACGACGTTTACCTGACCCGTCAGAAGGTCCGAAGTTCAGCGATTTTTTAAAATTCCCTTGAACACTCTTTTAAGACCATTTGAAGAACATTAAATTTACTAAAAAGAAGTTCTCTATAGTTCTTTTGTGAAACTAACGATTTTCTTGTTATCAGCAAAAAACCTATTTCTGCCGAGAGGCATTTTTATGAGAGGATGTGTTAAATATCAGGTTATGGCTTCGTTTCTTTTGAAGCTACAAAAAAAAGGCACATCTTTTGTAGAGCATTAAACTTACTAAAAAATGTTAATCTTTTTGTAATACCAATAGTTTAAGTGTTATTAAAATGGACGCCAAAATATTAAGCGATTTGAAATAAATAAAAGCCAAACGTATTTTTAATGAAAAATAAGTAAATCTGTGTTTTAAGTATCAGGTTTAACATTTGTCCAAGGTCTTATATGTTATTTTTTTATACCTGTGAAAAGAAAAACAACCTTTGGTCCTCATACATTTAACCCCTCTTAGCAAAAACTGGTTTGGGGTGGAGATGACAGACAATAGTGTTTGAGACAATAGTGTTTGAAGTGAAATGTTCAGTTATTCCGGAATCGTCTGCCAATAAAGAGCGTTTACCAGTTTACCATCTTATTTTATAGTTTTCAGTTATTTTTTCGTTTACTATTTTTATTAAAAAGTTAACGAGTTTATTATTTTTTTAATTCGTGTATAACGTGAACTCATTTCGAAATGCTACGAAGGGTTTTTCTTATTGGAGAGACGAGTACTCGAATAACTACAAGCAAATTACCATCTAAAGGAAAAGTTTTAAAAGTGTTCTTTTATAACACAAGATTTGTGAGACTGACGGTGAATAAAAGTGTGACTCCTGCAATAGATGAGTGTCTAGTATTTTGGAGAAAAGCAAGAGTTCCAACACAGCATAAGTTAAATTGTGAAAACAAACTCAAAAAGTTGTACCTAGAATGGTGTGATTTAAAAAAAAAGTGAACACAAGAAGAACGAAGTATGCAGAGAGAGAGAGAGAGAGAGAGAGAGAGAGCGCATTTCAAGAGCAACTGGATGATCTATTCGACATAGCCCATGCTGAACCTGAGTCTGTGATGAAAAATGAAGAAGATTTGGAGTTTTTGAGGTTGAAAAGAGAAAAAGGACCAGTTGGATGTATGTTGGGAAGGGATATGAAACGGGATGGGGTGGAAAGTAGAACGGCATCTCGAGAGGAGAAGGAAGCTGATAGAAGAGAAAAACTCAATACTTCTTCAGAAATTGCAGGTGAATATTGTTTAATGCCTAATTAAGGTTATTGGGGCTTCTATGTATATGTTTTAATCCAGACAGGGACTTCGCCTTCAGCTCCGAGGAGTCACAGCAGGAGTAAGAAAACGTAAGTGATACAGAAATGTATAATTTAAATGCACGCGTAGCTGTTGGTTCCAAGAGGAGAAATAACGGCTGCGACAAGTTCCTTTAAAAGGCCTAAAAGGATATAATGACACCAAGACTCACGTCTACATTTGACAGGGAAGCTGTCCACTTGTTATCAGCTTTTTGCGATGCTGCATCGTTAGACATCAATGAGTATTCTCATCCATTAGGAGAAGCCATTTGTATTACCGTGAAAACATTGCTAATCATATTAAACATCAGTTTCTTCAAGCAGATGTTGATTATGTTGTGATCCATTGGGACGGCAAAATGCTTTCGACTTTAACAGACAAATCTACTGCAGATCGACTTCCAGTTATCGCGACCACGCAGGATAAACAGGAACAGTTATTGGCAGTTCCTGAATTACCATCATCTGAAGGTCATGAAATAGCTTCAGCCGTTCACGAAACTCTTACGGATTGGGGTTTAACTGAGAAAGTATAAGCGTTGGTTTTTGATACGACAGCGAGCAATACAGGGAAAATAAAGGGTGCCTGCGTTTTGCTGGAACGAAAATTGGAGAGGGGTATTTTGTTTTTAGCTTGCCGGCACCATATCTTTGAGTTAGTTCTTCAGGCCATATTTTTGGAAGCGAATCTATGCACTATGTCAGGATCAGATATTCAGTTATTCAAGAAATTCCAAAATAAGTGGAATAGCATAAACAAAAATGAATTTTCAACATGGACATCACACGAACCACTTAAACAAAATTTAAAAGACTCACCCGATGACATTTTAGCATTTGCCAAAAGGAGAATCGAAGATAATTTCCCTCACAGTGACTACCGCGAATTACTAGAACTAATAATAATATTTTTGGGAGGAGTTCCACCTAAGGGCATCCGATTTTACCAACCAGGTGCTTACCATTTAGCTCGTTGGATGGCGAAAGCATTATATTGCTTTAAAATTTATTTATTTCCTAAGCAATTAAATTTAAAATCGCGTGAAGTGGAAGCATTAAAGAGAGTTTACTGCTTTGTCATTACTTGCTACTGCGAATCATGGTTCACTGCAGACAATAGCGTCAATGCACCGCTAAATGACATAAATTTCTTGAAGAAACTAATAAAGTATAAAGAGACTGATAAAAGTATAGAGAAATGTGCAATTAAAAAAATATTAAACCACCTATGGTATCTCAGCGAATCTTTAGCTGTGTTCACCATATTTGACGACCGAATCAATGTCGCTGAAAAAAACAAAATGGCACAAATACTTCAATCCTTCGACGAAGATGAAGAAAGTGATACGCCTGTCAAAAAACTAAATTTAAAACCAAAAGACCTTCCCTTATTTCTACAGCAGGTTTGATAACACCTCTAGCGATTACGACATTAAAGAAGCTAAACATCAGTACAGAGTTTTTGAGTATGGACGCAGGCGATTGGGACAATAACGATCACTACAAAAGAGGGCAGAAAATAGTAGCTTCTTTAAAAGTTGTTAATGATACTGCAGAGCGAGGCATTAAACTTATGACAGACTTCAATTCGAAAATGACCAGAGACGAAGAGCAAAAACAATATTTATTACAAATAAGAGTAACATTTAAAAAAAAAGATTAATCATAATTCTTAATTGTTCCCAGGTTGTTTCGGAGCATAGAAGAACATATCCCTCAGCCCAAAAAGCGATAATGAGCAAATCCTTCCTTTGAATATCCTCGCGGACCACATAATTTAAAATTATAATAAAACATACTATTGTAAAAAAAAATAATATATGTAGTAAGCCTAACTAAAAGTGCTTTTTATTGATCTTAGAAACGAAGTGGTTGCTTTTTAGAAAATTCTGATTATTGAAACATTTCAAAAAATGCAATCTATTTGTTTATGACTTCAAAAGTTATGAAGTTACAACCCATTTTAACAGTTTATCACATAATAACACTTAAACTATTGGTATTACAAAAAGAGCGTAATTAACATTTTTTAGCAAGTTTAATGCTCTACAAAAGATGTACATGCCTTTTTTTTTTGTAGCTTTAAAAGAAACGAAGCCACAACCTGATATTTAACCCGTCCTCTCATAAAAGTGCCTCTCGGCAGAAATAGGTTTTTTGCTGATAACAAGAAAATCGTTGGTTTCACAAAAAAACTATGGGGAACTTTTGTTTAGTAAATTTAATGTACTTCAAAAAGTCTTAAATAATTTTTTTTTGCTAGGTCAACAATTAAAGAGTTACAGCAGTGTCTAAGGAAATTTTTCAAAAATCGCTGAACTTTGACCAGGTAAACGTCGTCCGACCGATCTGAAATTTTGCAGATATTTCTCATTTATATAAAGGAAAAAATTTCCAGGGTACGTAGTTTCAAATTTGAAAGTTAAAAAATTTGGACCATCCTAATATATGTATGTATGTATGTATGTATGTATGTATGTATGTATGTATTATGTATATATATATATATATATATATATATATATATATAAGTTCTACAAAATATATATTGGATTACTCAGTGACTCAGCGGTAAAGATGCCAGACTTGTAAGTGAAAGGTACCAATTTCGAATCTGAGTAATCAAGTGCTTGGGAAAAAAAATTATAACACATGAATTGGACTCAAGTGCTAAAACAGTCCTTCTCAGGACAAAGCCTGACGATGGGAGCAGAGTCCGCTTCCGAAACGTCGCGCTCAAAAAGCAAAAACTGCGGAAATAGGTACACCAACTCAACTTATATTTTAGTACGTTACATGATAAAACAAAGCACATTTATCTGGTCTAACTCGTTTGTCATTATTAGTTTGAGCATTGCTAGACGTTCACTAAAAACCTTATTTTTGTTTCAAGTGTGACAATACAAGAAAGATTGTCAAACGCTGGAAATATGAAAATATCTAGTTAAATACATGCAAAAAAAATTTCAATTTAACTTATAAGAAAATATTTTAATATACCTATGATGATACTACAAATATTATTATCTCATATCATCCTGGGTAATGTAATAAGAATACATTTCGATGAATTAAGTTTGACAAATTTGGATGATTTTGCAAGTCCAGAACATATCTATTATACAAAATAAACAACCAGGATGTAGATGAAATTAATTTTCAAAAAAACACAAGAATTCTGTAGTAGGTTGAAAAATGGTTTAGGAATATCCCAAACCAGAATAGAAAGAGTTATAGGAATTATGTTTAGTGTTTTGTTTTATTTTGATCGGCCATGACCCACTAAAATATGGTTATGATTTTCTTAAAATTGAAATATTGTCTTTAATTTAAAATAAAAATATAGACATTTGTATATTTTTGAAAAGTTTAAGATAGAGCCTACCAAACCACCGCAACCTTCTACCTTTTACAGGAACGGAGGTAACCTCCAATTACATCAAAAATGCGACACAGTGTACGTTATGCCGATAGGATATGTTGGGGATATTGAAAAAGTCGGGAACTTATTTGAACATCGAAAAACAACATGTTACCGGTGATTGGATGCGAGTAAAGCAAATGAAGTGGATAATGATAAGAGACTGTGTTTTATAAACTACTTTATCCCTTCGCTTTTAGGTAAATTGTATTGTATCCCAAAAACCACTATCGTTACCAAAGAACTAAGTTCCTAATAAGCAAATGAATTATACTTCATTCCAGTTTACGTTTTACTTACGTTGACTAGTCTATTGGAAGATTCATTTAATGTTCCAGAATCATCAAACGACGAGTCTCTATGCAAAATAAGCATTAAAAACGATTTTACATCTTCTTTAATAACCTTTCTGTTCTTGGATTTTAGGTAAAGCTTGTGGAGATTATCTTTCATTTTTGTTGCCTTCAAAACAGTGATTTAAATGTTTAATTACATACGATAAAGGCAGTTTACTTCATATTTAGTGGAGTCGACAGCTTGAATAAATATGTATGTTGTGAACAACGCATTTATAATACCAAAAACACTCAAAATTATCCTTTGTTTGTTTACAATAATTTTTTCGTTTAAAACTTCATACCACAGAAGGCATTCGTACAAGATTTCAGTAAATGCCCAATACAAGTTTGCCGGCTGGGTGAGTTTATAAGTCTCTTGTAATGTATCGAAGATGTCTCTGGTTTTTTCGTAAACGTAGCTGGTACATCTAAAAATAAATATATTGTATTATTTACCTCGAATATAATAACAAACAAAATATACGTACGTACGACACAACAATTAAAAAACACCGAACACGTCTCAATAGCTAAACTATCATCATCAGCGGTCGACTGCTGGCTATGATAGCTTAACTATTGAAACAAGTTCGGTGTTTTTTAATTTTTGTGTGATACGTGGGTATATTTTGTTTGTTACAGGTCCTACCACAGTTCTAGTGTTCCAGATTTCTCATCTAATATAATAGTTTAATTAAAATGAGTTAAATTATAAGACTGTTAGTCTTTAAATTTCGAAATTAAATATAAAAATAATAACAAAAAACAAAAACACAAGTTGATATCACACATTAAATGCGAAACAATAAGTAAAACAATCTACCCTAAATAAACACAGTTAGTTATTTACTAATTTTGTTTATTTAATTGCCGTTTTTTTTAAATTTTTATTTCCAAAATTGTACAGCAGATGTACATTTAATTCTTTGTAACTAATACCTTCATTACAGTACATATTTACGTAAGAGTCAGGAAAATGTTGAATTATTATCGAGGAGCTATATTGAAACACGAGGCACTATATGCCGAGTATTTTAAGGCTCCGACTCAAGTGATGATTAGTCCGGAAAATTCAATATTCCTGTTCCAAAATGTATGAGTAATTGACCAAAACGGACGATTTCAGAAAAAAAAGCTTTTACCTACCTTATTACATGTTGTTCACACGCATTTTCAAATTCAAGCAATAATTTTGAAATGGATTAAATGAATCTAAAAATCGCTACTTTCGGTTTTACCCAGATACAAGGTAGAAACTTACCAACACTCCCAATATTATAAATTTTATTGTGTTTTCCCGAACAAATTACACATTTATTGTGAAGTACGCATTTATTGATAACCATATTTAATGCAATAAGACGTTCTTTTAGAATTATTATTGTATACGTTGTTTTTACAGCTTTGTAAATTGAAAATAGAGATGGAATAAAATAAGTGATTGTAGGTAACTCTGTATTAGAATTACCCCAATATAAGACAATGTAAGAAATGAAACATAAACAGAAACAAGTTGCTACGATAATAAGCTGATCCTTAAATTTATTTTCTGTGACTCTTATGCCTAATTTATTAAATATGAGATCAATATCTTGTAATTCACTGAAAAGTTTCGCTTGGAGGTATTGAGATTTATAACATGCCACAAAAAAAGTTATGGAAGAGTATTCCACCATTAACATTTTTAACCAAAATGCTATTTGAGACATTCGCAAAAAAATATTGATAGATTTTGGTAGTACTACATAGACTAGCCAACTAATTAATGTTATTCCAAGTGAAATTCGTATTTTTGAGAGTAGTCCAAAATTTGGAACAAATTTTTTATCTTTTTCGTTCCAGATACAGTACTCCATATTTAATAAAGTTCCACAAATCATTAAAACTCTTAATTTGACCAGAGAAGGCATCGTAATCAGAATTTTATTAAATGAAAGTAAACCGTAATAACATTAGAGCAAGGCGTGTTATAAATCGAGTTCATTAATATTTAATCCTTAATTGATTTATAGAGAGCTTTTACCTAATCTTGCCAGTCTATAAAAATTTGATCTAATCTGAAACTGCCGTTATTGTAATAATTAATAAAAGTGACGTAAGTTAACGACTCATTGTTCCTTTCAAATCAATCTTGGTGGTTAGATTCAAATTTTCTTAAAGTAAAATTAATCTTAAAGTTATAACTTACGTTTAGTTCATTCAAAATTACAATTTACTAAAACATCCCCCGAAAAAATGGTATTATGTCCGTTAGAGAAAAATTTCTATTTGCTGCTACTTCTGGAAATGGAAGTTTTTATAAAAGGCCCCTCTCTAGACAGCTTGACGAAATATGAATCGAACGCAGCGCTCCCTAGTGTAGCTTAATATGAAACTTTTCCGACGGAAATTAATGTTTCTTGCTTTTTAATACTTTTGAAAAACGGGGGTGGTTTTTCGGGCGTAGATATAGTTAGTTTTGAAATTGAAGGGGGGCAGTCACAGTTTGAGTTAATGAAATACCATGGTTGTAAACAGTTTGCCTTTAAAATAATTCTTGCGTGTACATTTTTCTTTTGAATTCGCCAACACAAAGTTGTCTTTTCTTTCGGGGTTAAACCGCGTATGTTAACGATTTGTATCTGTGATCAATTAAGCGAATATTTATTCTAGTGTAAGTATGTATTTTTATATAAATGCAAGATCGCAGCCGATCATTTTACCAGCCTATGTAACGTATTAAAAGGATCAAACATTGCCTTGCAAATGTATCTTATTCGTACGCGGACTCATTAAGCTGAAATCTGCTAAAATAAAAAGACAGTACAGGGCCCTCTCACTTTGGTATTTGTGCGAATTAGCATTGTTGGTTGTTGGTTATATTTATAATTGTGTTGAGGTGGCTGGTGAATGGGTATATGATACCGCTGGTTATTAATTGTAAAAGGCAATTACCAGTTGGTACACACTTCCATCCAGATGTACACAGTCTATGTATAAATCACACAACTATAAGTAATTTTGTCCATAATTATAGTTTTGAACTCAAAATGGGGTTAAGTAAATAGCTGTGTGGATTAAATGCTCAAAACCTTCCCCATGAAATATTTATTTATTAGCATAAAGTTAACATCTATAATGTTTACTCTGCGACATGTTTCGACAAAAAATTGTCATCATCAGGCTAATCGAAAGAGTATAATGCTATGGGAACCACAACAATGGAATTATAAATTATATATGCCAAGTTAAGTATTAAATCTAATTTTAAATAGCACTCCTGAAGTAAAACTAGGCTTATCAAGTATGATTGTAATAATAGTAAGAAGAGTTAAAATTGGCTCCAATATGTGGTCTCCACTACCACCACCAGGGCTGAAGGCACTGAAAGGAAAATCTGGCTACCCCTACTGGAACTGACCTAAGTCTGATTGTAAACAAGTTAGGTTAATGTATTATTACCATATTCTAAAATCGTAGATAAGTTCTATAAACGGAATAATAAAATTACGAACTCCAGGGAGAAAAAATTGAACTTAATTAAAATTTGTTGAAACGATTAAACATAATGTATCTAATAAAGAAAATCCAAACACATCCCTGACGGGGAAGTCTAGATCGTTAAAATATAACAAGATAAACCAAAAACAATACCAACGCGCTTGACTACTTTTTCCAACGTAGTCAAGCGCGTTGGTTTAGTTTTTGGTTTATCTTGTTATATTTTAACGATCCAGACTTCCCCGTCGGGGATGTCTTCGGATTTTCTTTATTACATATATTATGTTTAATTTTTTCAACAAATTCTTATTAATTACAAATTTTTACTTAGGTGCCTTCAGAATGCTATTCTTAGTGTCGTGGTGGCAGCGGAGGCTACAAATAGTTCTCCTTTTTACCTATTTTACGTTTCCAAACAATTTTTTAAAAATTTTATCATCAATTTCATTAATTATTTTTTAAAATTCAGAATTATATTTAATACTTAACTTGGCATATATAATTTATAATTCCATTGTGTTATGGTTCCCATAGCATTATACTCTTTCGATTAGCCTGATGATGACAATTTTTTGTCGAAACATGTCGCAGTGTAAAGATTATAGATGTTAACTTTATGCTAATAAATAAATATTTCATAGGGAAGGTTTTGAGTATTAAATCCACACAGCCACACAACTGTAGTTGAACGCGGTTTAGAAGACTCTATCATGACACTTATTAAGAATAAGAAATGTTCGAAAAGGTCTCGTAGTTGTAGAAATACGTGTTATGTAACCTACAATCAACATACGAGTATATTTGTTGAATTGGATATACGTAAAACTGTTGATGCAAAAGAGGGTTTGAGGGTTTGTATTGTACGTTAGACGATTTTCCACAGTCTATTGAATTCTTAAATGAAACATTTCGATAGGTAAGCACTAAATATCAACATGTATTAAACGGATACATTTTTAGGTTATGCTATGCTCTATAAGAATATTGTTATATTGCACATCACCCATACACATTACAACGAATTACTACTATTCTTGTTTCGAATAAATTCACTTATATATCCATTAAGTTTAACCTTGTTTGCAATGCAGTGAATGTAAAGATTATTCTTGCTCGCTTCACCAATGCGCTAGATAAGGATGTATATTGGCCGGTAAATGTGGACATTTACCCCCATATCCTCTTTTACTATAATATATGTATAACTATGTATATAGTTGTATTAATTTCGATATGATTGACATCACTAACCAAGTTATGCTTTAAAACCATTTATTTCGCCTTTAGGTGAACTACTTCACGTTTAAATTATAATCGTGATTATTATAAATATGATAAACCAACAAACGTTCAAAAACAGCCAACAAACACCGACAAACGACCAACAAACCATTGCAATCGGAAAAATGTAACATTTTGAAAGTTGGGGGGGGGCTAACTTCACGCCTGAATTATAATCGTGATTATCACCTTGATATAAACAGAAATTGATTTATTTCCGAATATGTAAAATACAAATAATTACCTAACTTTTTATCGGTTCATTGGTTTTTAAACAATGTTTCAAGAATTATAGCGCAAATTGGCAAGGTTGCGGCGGAGTTTACCTAAAATGGTGTTAATAATCAGCAAATACCTTTTTTCGAGGCAGGATGCAATTCGGATGTGACCTTTTCTTGGTCAGGTAAAAGTAACATTTTGGGATGCAATTCGAATCTCGCCGTAAATAATAAATAAGGTAACAAGTACAAACAAGGTAATTGAAAATATTTAAAACAAATTTGTCGTCTAAAGTAAATGTTCTCCATTACCTCTAAGTCACATATTTATTCTTTTAAAGACTGCTTTGGTTGCAACTCTTTGAATTTTCTTGCGCTGTTATTCCAAGTGAAATTCGTATTTTTGAGAGTAGTCCAAAATTTGGAACAAATTTTTTATCTTTTTCGTTCCAAATACAGTACTCCATATTTAATAAAGTTCCACAAATCATTAAAACTCTTAATTTGACCAGAGAAGACATCGTAATCAGAATTTTATTAAATAAAAGTAAATCGTAATGACATTAGAGCAAGGCGTGTTATAAATCGAGTTCATTAATATTTAATCCTTAATTGATTTATAGAGAGCTTTTACCTACTCTTGCCAGTCTATAAAAATTTGATCTAATCTGAAACTGCCGTTATTGTAATAATTAATAAAAGTGACGTAAGTTAACGACTCATTGTTCCTTTCAAATCAATCTTGGTGGTTACATTCAAATTTTGTTAAAGTAAAATTAATCTTAAAGTTATAACTTACGTTTAGTTCATTCAAAATTACAATTTACTAAAACATCCCCCGAAAAAATGGAATTATGCCCGTTAGAGAAAAATTTCCATTTGCTGCTACTTCTGGAAATGGTAGTTTTTATAAAAGACCCCTCTAGACAGCTTGACGAAATATAAATCGAACGCAGCACTCCCTAGTGTAGCACTGCTTTGAAAGTTTTTCCAAGTTTTACCTGAATACTTATCTGCCACAGGCGAGATGAGGGATTAAATCAATATTCAGAATAATTTATGCAAATCCCTTTATCATTTCTTCGCTAACTTACAGAAGACATGAACACTAAAATAACTTGCAATAAAATTGAATTTTTTTATTTTTTTTAAATTTTTAAAACTAATGCCACTTTTATTTTATTATATACGTACCTCAACTCCATCCTTTTCTTTAATTACAACGTAACCAACAATTGTATAACAACAAATTCCTATTATTTTCTAATTAGTTCATTACCCAATGTTAAATTTAAAGAGATATAGGAAATATAATTAGGTGTAGAAAATGGTTAAATAACTTTCTCTTTAATTAACCCTAAGTATATCGCGTAATTACATATTGATTATTGTTATTTCTCAAATATTCTAATAAAATATAGACAATTACAGGATTGCTATCAGTGCACTAGCATTTTGCGAACGATACTCATCGATCAAACACCAATTGTGATTTATGATTGTGTCTAAAAAAGTGTGAGTGTTCCAAGAAGAAGTAGGAGTGTGATATTAAAAAGGGCGAGAGAAGCATAAGTATATATATAGAATCATTTTCTAGAAATAATCCCTTTGTTATAATTTATTAAAATATTCTGTAGTTATTATAAATAAAAAAAATATGCATGATTTCTATTAGCTAATCCATGCAAGTGGCCCGAAATTATAAGGTAGATTTTTTTTTATTGATAAATTCCATTTATAGGAAATTGGGTAAGATTTCAACAGAAGGTTGCATCTACCCTCGTTCGGAACCTTGTAGCATCAACTTCCATCATAATGATGACGAAAACTTTTTGGTGTCCGATACTGGTAATTTTCAAGAAATGGTGGCAGACGCAGATATTGAACCCGAAGATCAATTTAATGTTTCTTTTGATGAAGACAGTTCAGATGCTTCAATATTGTTGGAAAACGATACAAAATCAGATGCCACTCAGAAACACAATTTATCAGGCGTAGGATCATAGATATAAAATATGTCTTAAATGTGTTGAAATAACTAAAACACGTTGGTTCTGGTTGTTCTTTTTATGATATAGATGTCATATCAGAAAAGATAGAAGGATTAGAAAGTACGATTACATTTAAATGTAATATGTACGGAACGACAGATGTGGTAAGGACTGGTAGCACTGATACTTCTTTTGGTTCAACAAACAGTGCTGCCGTTATTGATGCTGTACCAATTGGGAAGAGGAACCATAATTATTATTATCTGGTGCTAGGAAACAATATGTTTTGTTTTTTATAGGAATGATACATTTTGGGAGGATCATATGGTAAAAAATTAGAAGAATTTATTACCGAAATTAGTGGATCCACGCAGTTGTCGTGATTTAAATATATATATATATATATATATATATATATATATATATATATATATATATATATATATAAGGTGTCGGAAAATGTGTGAAATCTCTCGGATTCAGATAAAAGGCGAAAAAATAACATGACAAGTTCGTATAAATTTTGTTCTCCAGACCCTCCCTACGGAGATGTGAGCCCCTAAAGGACGCCGCTGGAAATACGTTTTTCTTGAATAATTTTTAAAGTACTTGATATAATTTAATAAAAATTCAGTATAATGGCCACTATTAAGGGCCTCTTAAAATAGTATCCTTGAAACATATTTAGCTTGTTTAGTTTACCAGGCCTTATGACGTTAATAACTTAACAAATTACTTTTTGTTACTAATGCAAATAATTTACATTTAAATACTTATAATTTCTCATAAGAGTAATGCAAGAAGACCTATATTATCTTGTGCTCTTTCGGAAGTCAATAATTCATCACGTTCTGTGAATTGTAATAGTTCCTCGGTTCTTGATATTCATTCATTATAATCAAAGACTTTCTGACATAAATTTAAAATCATGATATGAATGTATGTGGAATTCTGATTTAAAAAACGCAGAAAAACCTACATGACCTATGGAGGAAAACGAAGAAGATGCAGTTGTAAAAACGTGACTGCTGAACATAAAAGGCACCACTGACAAAATAAGTCAGTTCCCAAGGAAACAAAATTCAAACCACATTTACGAACAGGAAGATTTCAAATATATTACCAAACGCGAAACCAAAAATAAATATAGAAACCATAGAGTATACAAAATACCATACGGATACTGCGAAAAAACGTTTGAGTCATGAGATTTCGATAACCAATATTAGAAAACAACATACGCCGGATCATAAGAGAAGTAATAGAAATAGCGAAACGACTAATGAACTTGAATACCAGAGACGACACGCAAGGGCTACCAGAAGTTTGAAAATCGATTCTACGGAGGAATTAAACATCGAAAGAACCGCAGAAAATAATAAAAGAGAAAACACCAAAAGAGAAAGTGAAAGTTGAGAGCATAAAAAGAGAAACGAATACGAAGGGGGTCAGTAGTTCTATTTGTATTACACGGAGCAGAGAAAAGTTATTAAACACTTGATAATGGCGTATGTGATGATGCCGAAACGCCGTTGATAACAGAAAGGAGGCAACGTGGGACCAACCCTGGAAGAAAACCAATAAGGAATACAACACCCATGGAAGCCTGAAGGAGTATTATAGTATAAAATTGCCTATATTTCATTTTCGGGTGAAATTATCTTCAGGGCAGTTTGTTTTTATTATGTTTCGCAATTATTTTAATGACAATAAAAAAATGTAACTTAAAATTAAAATTTTTCTAAAATAAAATTATAACTATTGGGTACATCTTCGGAATCTTTGATATATATATATATATATATATATATATATATATATAAGGTGTCGGGAAAAATGTGGGAAATCTCTCGGATTCAGATAAAAGACGAAAAAATAACATGACAAGTTCCTATACATTTTTTTCTCCAGACCCTGCCTACGGAGATGTGAGCCCCTAAAGGACGCCGCTGGAAATACGTTTTTCTTGAATAACTTTTAAAGTACTTGATATAATTTAATAAAAATTCAGTATGATGGCCACTATTAAGGGCCTCTTAAAATAGCATCCTTGAAACATATTTAGCTTGTTTAGTTTACCAGGGATGGACTAAGTCTTACCTTAACGCCTAAATTTTTAACACCCTATATGATAAAGATCTAAAAAATATTTTTGGGTAGCTTGAATCTTTACCTTAAAAAAAGGTATACTTGTTTAATATCGATAAAATGAACTATTTTCGAGAAAAGAAATAATAAACGAATTAATGTTTCATAATTAATAAATTATTAAAAAAAATTGAGCCAGTGTTTTTTCGAATTTTTACGAGAAAACACTCTTTTAATAATAAATTAGGAAAATCAAATTAAACATATTAATTATTTAAAAAATATTGCAAACTTAAGTGAGTTTATTGACCCACGAGGTATAATTTTATTTCTTGTTCATTTTATTTATCTTCACTCAAGATAACATATGTCAAACATTCCGATGATACGAAATAAATAAATAACCTGCATTTTAGAACTTGACATTTGTCACATCGCTGATCGACATTAATTTACTTTAAATTTATTTTTTTTTGGATTTCGTGGTGATTTGAATTGTAAACTTATTCGAAATATGGAATTCACTTTTATTGAATATGCAGATATGTATCTCATGTATGGTCTTGCCTCTTGCGATGCTTTAGACCAAGAAGATTATATCACGAGAGATTTCCTAATCGTACTATTCCAAATCAGAAGACATTTTAACGAGTTGATCAACATCTAAGAGAGAATGGTGAGTGATTTCGGTTACTAAGGTAATACTATTAACTTTATAACAGCTGTTATACCCATGTCATTTGCAAAAAGTGCATGAATTGATTCCTGAAGATTTTCCTCGTATAATGCAGTTCGCAAACTGGCTATTGGATCAGCAACGAAATAATGAAAACTTCATTGGCACTATTCTTTTTACAGATGAAGCAGCTTTTACCAAAAATTGTATCACGAATTTACACAACTCACACGTATGGGCTGATGAAAATCCTCATGCAACTATTGTTTCGCATCATCAACATCAGTTTCAATCAATTAATATCTGGGCAGGAGTCATTGGCAATTTTTTGATTGGAACATTTGTATCGCCGGCGCGATTGAATGGACAACTTTATTTGGAGTTCCTCCAGAACGCTTTTCAAAATTTAATAGAGCATTTACCTCTTGTGCGGGAACACTTAAATAACGTCTATCCAAACCGTTGGATAGGTAGATGTGGCCTGGCCTCCTAGATCTCCCGACCTGACGCCTTTGGATTTTTACCTGTGGGGACACCTCAAAACCTTGGTGTATTCCAGTCCGGTTGATACAAGGGAGGAGCTTCTACGCAGAATCACGTTTCATTGTGATGTGCTAAGGAACAATGTGGGGTTATTGTGGCGGATACAGCAGTCCTCAATTCGTCGTACTCGCGAGTATATCAGACTTCACGGAGCCCATGTTGAACCCACTTGTGAAGTTTTTAATTAAATGAAAATGAAACATAATTCGTTCATTATTTTTTTTTCTCGAAAATAGTAAATTTTATCGATATTAAAGAAGTGTACCTTTTTTTTAGAGAAAGGTTCAAACTATCCAAAAATATTTTTTTTTATCATACAGGGTGTTAAAAATTTAGGCGTTAAGGTGTACAACTAAGTCCATCCCTGGTAAACTAAACAAGCTAAATATGTTTCAAGGATACTATTTTAAGAGGCCCTTACTAGTGGCCATCATACTGAATTTTTATTAAAACATGTCAAGTACTTTAAAAGTTATTCAAGAAAAACTTATTCCTAGCGGCATCCTTTAGGGGCTCACATCTCCGTAGGGAGGGTCTGGAGGAAAAAAAATTATATGAACTTGTCATGTTATTTTTTCATCTTCTATCCAAATCCGAGAGATTTCCCACATTTTCCGGACACCCTGTATATATATATATATATATATATATATATATATATATATATATATATATATATATATATACAGGGTCCGCCAATAGTGCGTGGACGAAGCTTTATGAGTTTATACAATATCGTTTTCAAAATTATTTATTGCAGGATGGTGTGGGATCTTTCGGGTTACAATTAGAAAATATTTTCGCAAAAATTACTACTCGTATACAGGGTATTACAACAGAAAGTTATATTTTTTTAAATGGAACATACCGTATATTGTTATAAATTTGGATTCCCTGGTTAATTTTAAGGGCACTTTATTCACTATATGAGGTATCTTAAACGCGCAATTTAGGCGCTGCATTCAATTTTTTGAAAATTTAGAGGTTGAAAGGAAAAATTGTAACAACCGTATTGAGAAATGTGTAACACTAAAATTTTAATGGTTGATTAGTCATTGACTGTGCTACATAAAATCGTAAAAATAGTAATATTATCTTTTTTAATTTTCGAGATATCGTAATGCAAAGTTTAAGATTTTCAATAATAGATAAATTGATTTTTTTAAATGGAAAGGTATACATTGTTTTACATTGTTAGATAGGAAATTTAATTACATTTTTTTTTATATAACATTGTTGGTATTTATGTTTTGCCGTTTTTTGATAATCCAGCTTTTTTACTGAATTTGCAAGGTTTAAGAGTTTTAATCATAGATAACTTGATTTATTTAAATGGAAAGGTATACATTGTGTTACATTGATAGATAGGAAATTTAATTACAATTTTTTTGATATAACATTGTTGGTATTTATTTTTTGCCGTTTTTTGATAATCCAGCTTTTTTACTGAATTTGTCGATTTTCGTAGGTTTACATATGTATGTATAATTGTTTAAATCACATCAAGCTATGAAAACAAAAGAATATTAGAAACAAAATTCAGCAATAGTATCTGTTTTGTCATTTCGCGTGTATGTTCAAACATAACTGAGTTAATTACTTTATTGCAGTGTGAATGTTTGACGCTTAACTTTACGAACATCATATACGTAATACGTTTATTTAAGAATTATAATGAGTAATTTTTTGCAAAATGAATTAGTTGACATGATATTTGTGCTTGGAGAATCAAACAAAAATTGTTTATTGGCCAGTCGAATCTACGGGCAGCGTTATCCTGATCGAAGACAACCAAGAGAAGAATCGTTTCGCAATCTTTTAGAAAGATTTGAAAGTACTGGAAGTGTTGGATATCCTAAAAACGAAAGAGCTAAAGTTGTTACAAATGAAGAAAATGAATTTCGTGTACTTGTAGCTACAGTTGAAAACCCCCACGTTAGTATGCCGAAATTAAGTGACAATTTAGAAATCAGTCAAACTTCCGTGAGACGAATGTTAAAGAAAAATAAATTTCACCCCTATCATGTACAATTACATCAAGAGATGAAAGAACAAGATTTTCAAAATCGAATTAATTTTTGCCAGTGGGTTCCACAACAGTTAAATGCGAACGAAAATTTTATATCGGGGATATTATTTAACGACAAATGTACATTTCATCGAAATGGATTTGTGAACAGACCTAATTTTCATTTTTATTCAAATGAAAATCCACACCAATTTCGGTTAGTCTCTCAAAATAAATGGTCAGTGAATGTTTGGGCAGGTATATTCGGCGGAACTATTGTTGGTCCTTTTTTTTTCAATGACACACTCACTGGGGTAGAATATCATAATTTTCTAGAAAACGAATTATATCATTTATTGGAGAATGTACCTTTGGCTCAAAGAAGAGGTATGTATTTGGACGGGGCACCTCCTCATCATGCCAGAATTGTAACCCAGTGGTTAAATTCGACGTTTCACGAAAATTGGATAGGAAGACAAGGACCGATACCTTGGCCAGCTAGATCTCCCGATACAACTCTATTGGATTTTTTTCTTTGGGGCTTTGTGAAGAATAAAGTATATGAGGAAGAACCAACAACTGATGAGAATATGAAATTGCGAATTAGAAATGTTTTTGCTACAATTACTCCTAATATGTTTGATCGGGTTGAAGCTTCTTTTATTAAAAGAATTCAGTATTGTCTAAATCAGCGTGATCGACAATTTGAACATTTAATTTAATATTATTTTCTACCAAAATCGATAAATTCAGTAAAAATGCTGGATTATCAGAAAACGGCAAAAAATAAATACCAACAATGTTATATCAAAAAAATTGTAATTAAATTTCCTATCTATCAATGTAACACAATGTATACCTTTCCATTTAAATAAATCAAGTTATCTATGATTAAAAATCTTAAACTTTGCAAATTCAGTAAAAAAGCTGGATTATCAAAAAACGGCAAAATATAAATACCAACAATGTTATATCATCAAAAAATTTAATTAAATGTCCTATCTAACAATGTAAAACAATGTATACCTTTACATTTAAAAAAATCAAGTTATCTATGATTCAAAATCTTATACTTTGCATTACGATATCTCGAAAATTAAATAAGACAATAGTACTATTTTTACGATTTTATGTAGCACAGTCTATGACTAATCAACCATTAAAATTTTTGTGTTACACATTTCTCCATACGGTTGTTACAATTTTTCTTTTCAACCTCTAAATTTTCAAAAAATGGAATGCAGCGCCTAAATTGCGCGTTTAAGATACCTCATATAGTGAATAAAGTGCCCTTAAAATTAACCAGGGAATCCAAATTTATAATAATATACGGTATGTTCCATTTAAAAAAATATAACTTTGTATTGTAATACCCTGTATACGAGTAGTAATTTTTGCGAAAATATTTTCAAATTGTAACCCGAAAGATCCCACACAATCCTGCAATAAATAATTTTGAAAACGATATTGTATACACTTATAAAGCTTCGTCCACGCACTATTGGCGGACCCTGTATATATATATATATATATATATATATATATATATAATAAGTATATTGGTTTAATTGCCAAATAAAAGAGATTAATTATAGTATAAAATTGCTTATGTTTCAATTTCGGGTGAAATTATCTTCAGGGCAGATTTTTTCTTAATTATTTTTGACAATTATTTTAATGACAGTAAAAGAAAATAACAAATTTGATAACACAATGTAACTTAACATTTTTCTAAAATAAAATTATAACTACTGGGTACATCTTCTGAATTTTTGTTATTATTGCAAACATTATTACTATTAATTTTAATATGCAACATTTCTAATAAAAATCTTTCTTTGTTATTGTTTTCAACGCCTAAAATTATAGTTTCGTTATATTTAAAATTATGCTTCGAATTTAGAATACGTTGTGCCAAAGCAGTACTTTTTGGTTTGATTCTCACATCTGATTTATGTTGTATTATTCGATTTTTTAGTGTTTGTAGTGAAGTTCCAATGTAAGAAATTGAACAATTCATAGAAGGAATTTGGAAAATAAATATACGCCTTTATTTTGTGGTATAAAAGCTTGTTTTAAATTAAATTTCGAAAGAGATTTGAATACCAAAGATTTTTTATTTTAAATGGGATTGGTGTATAAATAATTTTATTATTATTAATTAGAGTAATTTTTGAATTATTGTAAAAAGAATTGGCCTGTTTTTTTATAATATGTATTTAAAATAAAAGGTTTAGGATAATTATTGTTTATAAATGCCGAAATAATTTTTTGTATGTTAGTTTGTCTAAATTTTGGGTCTGAAATATTTAAGCATGTGTATAATATTTTGTATATAATATTTGCAATAATATTACATTTAATTTTATACGGATGATTTGAATGAAAATTTAAATAACGCCAGCTATGTGTACTTTTTTGGAACCAATTGAAAAACAATGAGCTATATATAGTAATATTGAAAAAGAATTAACTACAATTACAATTTATCAAATTCCTTGTATGAATTGTTCAATTTCTTACATTAGAACTTCACTACAAATATTAAAAAATCGAATAATACAACATTAATCAGATGTGAGAATCAAACCAAAAAGTACTGCTTTGGCACAACATATTC
>JARFJB010001603.1:3072500-3092500 GCA_036346205.1 Vesta saturnalis | reverse complement strand
TTGTTTGAGATTGATTAATTAATTGATTTGTTTGTGTGTGTGTGTGTGTGTGTGTGTGTGTGTGTGTGTGTGTGTGTGAGAGAGAGAGAAAGAGAGAGGGGAGGAAGAAATAAGATGGAGTAAGAGAGAGAGAGGTGTGCATTATCAGCTTCTATTATAGAGAAAGTTCATTAGTCTATACGCCGCTAGATGGCTCTAAAATCAATTTTGACTCAAAGGGGCCCGGGTGCAGACCCTGATATAAGTCTTGTCTTACAAGAACCTCATTAGAATACAATTTTGTATGATGGGGCGAAGGCCTACAGCTGTAAGAGTAAGTTAGAACCCTCATACAATTGCATCAAGGGGGCCACGATAGGGGCTAAGCTCTACACTTGTCTTATAAGGTTAGGTTCCCACACCATCTCCGGTCAGGGGGCGAAGGCCTGAGAACAAGTTGCGAAGCCCTACAGGTGTCTTACAAGAACCTCCTCATTAGAAATACAACGTTTTCTCGTATAGGTAAAGGATCATCCAATAGCATATGACTATTTTAAAGCAATAGGATCGATAATAATATCTTATTAATTATGCAATTTCCAACATTATATGCGTGTGCGTTTGCCTAACCTCCAGGGGTACTGCTCTTAATATAGCCAGAAGGACCTTAATACCATCAAAAATAATCCTAAGACCAACTCCAAGTCCAAGTCCAGCTCCACCCCCAGCCCCAAGACCTAGCCCAAGGCCTACATCTGCCCCTCACGTGAGCATGTGCAAAAAAGGCTCTAATTAGGGTTGACCCATAGGGTGGAAAATACGTGGTCACACGCGGGCCGGCCCTAAAATAGGGTGAAAAAACAAGCCCTACACGTGAGCTGTTATAAAATAGGGGTGAAAATACACGTCCTATACGTAAGCGAGTAAAAATAATTAGGGTTGAAAAGGGTCTTCGAAAAGAAAGGGTTGAAAATACGGTCTCACACGTGGGTGTATGTAAAAAATATTTGGGGATGAAAATTCCAGCAGGTGTTGAAAATACGGTCTCACACGTGGGTGTGTAAAAAAGCATTAAATATAAGGGTTGAAAATGCGGTCGCCCACGTGGGCGGTCTTGTGACGTAAAAAAAATTAGGGATTGAAAATGACCACCAGAACGAAGCCGCCAAAAATAGGGTAGGAAATACCCTCCCACACACGTGGACGAGTAAAAAATGGCGATCAAGGTGCCCCCGGTCACAAAACCAGTGGAGTGGAGATGGTGTCCCCTTACTACTCACGTTGCCTCCTCTCTGTTATCAACGGCGTTTCGGCATCATCACATACGCCATTATCAAGTGTTAATTTTTCTCTGCTCCGTGTAATGCAAATAGAACTACTGATCCCCTTCGTATTCGTTTCTCTTTTTATGCTCTCAACTTTCACTTTCCCTTTTGGTGTTTTCTCTTTTATTATTTTCTACGGTTCTTTCGATGTTTAATTCCTCCGTAGAATCGATTTTCAAACTTCTGGTAGCCCTTGCGTGTTGTGTCTGGTATTCAAGTTCATTAGCCGTTTCGCTATTTCTATTACTTCTCTTGTGATCCGGCGTATGTTGTTTTCTAATATTGGTTATCGAAATCTCATAACTCAAATGTTTTTTCGCAGTATCGGTATGGTATTTTGTATACTCTATGGTTTCTATATTTATTTTTGGTTTCGCGTTTGGTAATATATTTGAAATCTTCCGGTTCGTAAATGTGGTTTGAATTTTGTTTCCTTGGGAACTGACTTATTTTGTCAGTGGTGCCTTTTATGTACAGCAGTCACGTTTTTACAACTGCATCTTCTTCGTTTTCCGCCATAGGTCATGTAGGCTTTTCTGCGTTTTTTAAATCAAATTCCACATACATTCATATCACGATTTTAAATTTATGTCAGAAAGTCTTTGATTATAATGAATGAATATCAAGAACCGAGGAACTATTACAATTCACAAAACGTGATGCATTATTGATTTCTGAAAGGGCACAAGATAATATAGGTCTTCCTGCATTACCCTTATGAGAAATTATAAGTATTTAAATGTAAATTATTTGCATTAGTAACAAAAAGTAATTTGTTAAGTTATTAACGTCATAAGGCCGATATGAAGTAAACAACGGTTGCAGTCTCGATTTACAACCAACCAAACCAGTTATTTGCATACAGAGTCCGCCTAAAGTATCCTCCCCCTCCTCAACCTATTGAATGAACCTCATGAACCATAAAACTGAAATTAATAAAGTTTAAGGAAACCGAACCAAGCCACATGTTTAACGTTTTTGATGGTATATATTAAATGGGATCATATGGCAAGTAATACTTAATTTTAAAGCTCGTTCAAAGTCCTTTTCATCGACAGCAACTTTAAAATATTACTACTGATTCATGAGTTTTAATCTAAAAACACCAACTTATAAGTTTTTGAAATATTACTTAAATAGGTTCTTTAGTAATAATTTAATTATCATAAACAAGAGTCATTACAACATTGGCATTAAGGATTAAACAGTTGAAGTAATACCTGATATACCAAAATCAAAACAAACGGTCGTCAAGATCAAGGATTAATAATAATAACAATAATAATCTTAATAATTAAAGCATAATTTAATAATTCAAACATACTTTGAAGGCAAACCAAGTTTAAAGAAGATGCTCAAAGTGTCCACCGTTGACTTCTTGGCAATAAAAGGTTCTAGACGAAAACTCTTCCCAAATCCTTCGCTTTAAAGCTTCAATGTTGTTAACTGGCGTACTATAAACTTTTGATTTAAGATAGCCCCACAAAAAGAAATCTAGCGGTATATTATCTGGAGAACGAGAAGATCACTCTATGAAACCCCGTCGTCCAATCCAGATATCAGGATATAGCTCGTTTAAATATAGTCTTACTGGTGTATAATAGTGTGGAGAATTACCATCCTGCGGGAAAGTTAAAATCGGATTCGTTAGGATGATCCTCAAGTATTTCCAGGATTGAGGGTTCAGTAGCATTATCTAGCATTTCCAGATATATTTCTCCAGCCAAGTTCGTGTTCAAAAATATAGGACCAACAATGTAGTTTCCTAGAATCCCTGCCCACCTGTTTACTTTTTGAGGAAATTGGCTTCATGGAAAATGTGGGGATTTGTATCATTCCAGTCTCTCACGTTCTTAGTGTTCACATTACCATTAAGAAAAAAGGTAGACTCGTCACTAAAACACACTGTTTTGAGATAATCGGGTTCTTGATTAATTAATTAATTTTCTCACAAAATTCAAGCCTACAATATTAATCATCTTATGTCAACTGGTGGAACATTCTTATTTTGTAGGGATGGAATTTATGTCTCTTCAAAACTCGTTGAACAGTATTTGGACTCACCTCACTAGTATTTGCGTCTTTTGAGGCGGATTGTGTGGGGTTCAGTATCATTTCTGCAACTATTTCAATTCGTTTATCTTCTGCGATACTTGGCCATCCACTTCGCCTATTATCATTAGCGTTTCCTATCTTTTCAAATTTTTGGAAGAGTTCTCTTAGGATTTTCTTGATATTGCTCGATCTGGATGCCTTTCACTAAACATACGTTCTGCTGCATGCAGATTACTTCTAGTTTCACCAATAATTAATATTGCTTCACATTTGTCTTCTAGAGTACGTGTCATTTTGAAAGAATTGGCTAGAAAGAATGATTTAACACAATTGATTCGACAACAACTGTTTTATATTTGTCAATTAAAATATAAAATATTCAAGAGTTTATTTACTTCAAGTGAACTTACAAAATGATCATTGACATTCTCCCGTGTCTGCTGACCAGCCACGTCTTATGGCGTCTTATGAAGAATGCAATTAATAATCTATTAAATAATTGCCTTCTTTTTGTTTCAGGCTGGCCATCACTACCCTCACAATGTACTTCTGGTTGTTCTGCTACACGTGTCAGACTAACAATGTTATTTAATTCACAACCCAAAAGACTATCTAGCTCGTCATCTAGTACAGTTTCTTCATTAGCCTTAGGATTTATACTTGTTTTCTATTTCTCCTATACACATTTTAGCAAAGTGGTTCCTTTTTTGACACTTGGCACACGTTTTGCTATCTGCTCTACATTTGAAATTTCTGAAGTACTTATAACCACATCTTGAGCAGTTTACTTTTATACCTGTGCGTTTATTTATTTCAACTTTCTTAATAGCATCGACTTCATTTGCAGGGTTTAATACTTTGGTGTGTTGTTTCAGAACTTTTAACTTTATTTTTAGGGTACAACATCCACAATTTTGCACCCTAAAAAAGGTGCCCCACTGGTTATTTTTCTTAATTTTGAAATTATATAACAAATTATTAGTTTGGTTTATTAGTTTTGTTAAAATTTGAAGTAATGAATTTTTTTAATTTTCTAAGCCCCTAAAAACTCTCCGCAACTGCTTATTGCTCATTAATGAACTTGACCTAGATTTTATGACAAAGAATTTTTGTACCAAATCTCATATTGATAGCTTTAATGGCTCAAAAGACATGGCGCGTGCATGCGCCACCACAAACACACACACGCACATGCACACTCGCACCCACTCGCACACAAGCGCGCGCTTCCGCACATGCAAACGCGTACATACACATACACACACGCACGTTTGCATACACGCACGCACCGACACACACGCACATGTACACGCACACGCACACACACACGCACGCACGCGTACACGCACGCGCAAACGGAAACGTACACGCATATACATATATATATATATATATATATATATACAGGAAATTTTTCTTAAATGTATGCATATGGGCTATGCATACTTTAAAAAAACGTGTCAATGCATTGGGAATGTAGATGCTATAGGCAACCAACATTACACATGTACATACGTATTTTTATAATTTCTCTTTTCAAGCTTATTCCTTTTCTTACAGTTAAAAGCAAATAGGATGTACGATTAAAACTTGAGAATACTAATACTTGGTTCAGCATTATCCTAAACACTTAATTTTGTTCATAAGGGAACTATTAAGTATTAATATGAAGAATGATAAAAGTTTGTGTAATAATAAAGAAAATTGTGAAGATATACAAATAGTTCTAGATAAAGTTATGAAAAGATAGACGAAAATGTCTATCGTTTTCAAGATACAATGATAAGAATTTTCAATATTTGTGAACATTGCTTAAAACATAGTAAAGGTGTAAGGATTAAAAATGTGCAAATCCTAATTATACTACATTTTCGTTTTTTTTTGCCTAATTTGGTTAAAATACTCGATGTGGACACTATTAACTTCGTGACAAACTTCTGTTTGCCTGCAGAATCACACCATTTGTTAGAAATCCATAAGACAGAAGATAGGTTCTGTTTAAAGTTTGGGTTCACTGGTTTAAAGACTTGGAATGTGGAAGTATATTAAATAAATGATTTGCACATTTTTAAGGAGGCGCTAAACAGAGGAACATAGGAAGGTGCCAATGACAAATTGCGCATGCCTTATCTACATAAATAGAAATTCTTATAAATGGTTTAAATATCTCTTTCAATGTCAAACTTCTAGAGCGCTGGTGGTATAGAGGTACGAATCGTCTTCCACGCTGTTGGTGCTGGTTCGAATCCCGTCCCATTTTTTTTTTTTTTTTTTTGTTTATCTAATCTACTTTTGTTAGGTTACAGTAGTTTTGTTTATCTAATCTAATTATGTTAGGTTATAGTAATTTTGTTTATCTTATCTAATTAAGTTAGGTTACAGTTGTGGCGGCACCTTCCTCTGTTCCTCTGTTTAGCGCCTCCTCATTTTTAATCCTTGCACAATTACTACGTTTTAAGGAATGTTCACAAATATTGAAAATTCTTAACATCATTGATAACTTGAAAGCGATAGACATTTTCGTCTATCTTTTCATAACTTAATCTAGAACTATTTGAGTATCTTCACAAGTTTCTTTATTATTACACACAGTTTTGCCATTCATCATAATTAATACTTAATAGTTCCCTTATGAACAACATTAGGTATTTAGGATAATGTTAAACCAAGTATACTGTCAAGTTTTAATCGTACATCCTATTTGCTTTTAACTATAAAAAAAGGAATAAGCTTGAAGAAAGGAGTAAGTATAATGTGTAATGTTGGTTGCCTATAGCATCTGCATTCCCTGTGCATTGACACGTTTTTTTTTTAAATATACATGGCCCATATGCATCTTCTTCTTCTTCTTCTTTTTAGCCCTTAAGTAATCCAATCTTGGACATAGGCCTCCTTCAAACTTCTCCACTTGTCCCTATCTTGTGCTTGCCTTCTCCAATGCAAGCCTCCCACTCTCTTTAAGTCATCAGCCCATCTCATCTGTGGGCGCCCTCTTGATCTCGCTCCTGTCCATGGCCTCCACTGCTGTATCACTGTGTTCCAGCGTTGGTCTAGTTTTCTGGCATTATGCCCTGCAAATTCCCATTTCAGTCTTGCTACCCGTTCTCTGGCGTCTTCGACCTTTGTTATGCCCCGGATCCAAATATTTGTCTTTCGATCTGCTAGTTTTACTCATATCATTATTCTTTCCATATGTCTTTGTGCTTTTGCTATTTTATCCATATTTTTCCGGGTCAGAGTCCACGTCTGTGCGCCGTACGTTAAAGTCGGGAGGACACATTGGTCGTATACTCGGGTTCTCAGATATTGGGGTATTTTTTTGTTTGTCAATATCTTTTTTAGTTTTCCAAACCCTGCCCAAGCCAATCTGACTCTTCTCGTAACTTCTGCCGTTTGGTTTTCTTTGTTTATCTTGACTATTTGTCCTAGATATATGTGCTCGTTCACCATCTCTAAGTTGACATTATTGAGGTTTATTTTTCTTAGTTCATTTGTATTATTTGTATTAGTCATTATCTTGGTTTTTGACATGTTGATTTTTAGGCCTATTTTTTTTTATTCTTTCGACAGTTGTGTTACCATGTCTTGTAATTCTTCGAAATCTGTTGTAATGAGTACGATGTCATCTGCATATCTAAGGTGGTTTAGCTTTTTCCCGTTTATATTTATTCCTTTATTTGACCAGTTTAGCTGTTTGAACATATCTTCTATCGCTAGTGTGAAAAGCTTTGGAGAGATGACATCGCCCTGCCGTACGCCTCTATTCAGTGATATATGCTTTGTTGTATTTCTGCCTACTTGTACTGTCATAATAGCTTTTTCGTATATGTTATGTATGAGTGTTCGGTAGCGAGAATCAATTCGGCAGTTGTTTATGGCTTTTTCCACCGCCCACAGTTCTACGCTGTCGAAAGCCTTTTCGTAATCTATAAAGGCAAGATATAAATCCAGATGGTATTCATTTGCCTTTTCGATCAGCGTTCTCACGGTTAACAGGTGATCGGATGTGCTGTAGTCTTTTCGGAATCCGGCTTGTTCTACAGGCTGGTAAGCATCTAGTTTGGGTGTTAAGCGGTTAGTTATTACCCTCATGAAGAGTTTGTAGACCTGTGATAATAGAGAGATGGGTCTATAGTTGTTTAATTCTTCTCGTTTTCCTTTCTTAAATAGCAGTATGACCATACTCTCGTTCCAGTTATTAGAATTTCGCTTTTATGCATGCAGTGGTTGAACAGCTTTTTAAGTTTTCTATTATTACTTTCTTCCTCCTATGCATACATTTAAGAAAAATTCTATATATATATATATATATATATATATATATATATATATATATATATATATATATATATATATTATTATATATATATATATATATATATATATATATATATATATATATATACGTAATAATGTTTAGGTAGCGGTTCTAATAATTCTAAACTTTTACGTTATCTGAATTCACTCTCATCTTGTCGCACTTTATCAACTAAAAGTAGATTTTAAGAATGTTTGCAATTAAGTTTTGGACAAAAGTGGGTCTGGAGAAGGAAACTGATAGATAATGGTGCGAGAATGAAATATCCAGATGCTGTGAAAGTTGAATGTGAATGAAGCAGTATGGAATGAACTAATAAAAGACGATGACGTTGAAAGTGCGTGAATAAGCTTGAAAAACTGTGTTGTCAATTGTGCCGTGCGGATATGTGGAAGAGCGACTATAGGTAGGTAGAAAAAATGTGCTTGGTAGAATGAATCGATAAAAAGGAATATGTAAGAACAAAGACATGACCATGATTTCTGCATAAAACGAGACTGAGAGAAAGCGGTTATATGAGGTGTACAAAATACAAAGCGTGGCCCAAAACAACACGCTGCAGGGGTACTTCGGAAAACTGTACGGTAGTGAGGAAAATAAGACTGAAAAGTTTAATAAGGAGAATATAGAAGGAATAGTAAATAAAACTGAGGAGGATATTGGTTTAAATGAGATAGAGAATATGGTAGGAAAGTTGAAAACCGGTAAAAGAGCAGGCGTGAATGATAAAATGAAAATTCTAGTGGTTTATTATTATTGAATCAACCATTCATCAGTACCATCTGTAACATTAAAAGCGGCTCCAAGTGTATAAGCACTAAAACTGGGCCAACTTATAATATTAAAACAAAAGCGATGATGTAATAAATTGATTATAATTGATCGAATAATTTTAATTAATATAAAATATTACCAAA
The DNA here is from genome assembly GCA_036346205.1 of Vesta saturnalis. Taxonomy (NCBI): domain Eukaryota; kingdom Metazoa; phylum Arthropoda; class Insecta; order Coleoptera; family Lampyridae; genus Vesta; species Vesta saturnalis. Next base: position 3,083,906 of record JARFJB010001603.1, on the reverse strand, counting down.
TGTTAATCGCTACTGCCGTCGGCTCAATCGGAAGATGAAATAGGGATAGTTCTAATATACTGAGTTTAATTAACATACCTGAAATACTGCGTGCTTCTCATCTGCTTAATTATTTTCACTTATACTTAATTAATAAGAAAAATATGTAATATAAAAACAATAAAATGATACCTCGGGCGCCAAGCTATTTTTAAAAATACGTTACGTTATTGGAACAGCTAAACCAAGTTTATTAATAATAATACAATATTAATCAAAACGAAAATAAAATTACAAAACACACTAAAGTTTATTTAATATCCAATTGTAATGGAAAAGTCTTAAATCTATTCGTTAATTACTAAAAAATCATACCTTTAAACAGTTCTGTATATGTATTAATTACCACTGGTGACACATGAAACGGAACGGTCAACTAGATGAAATAATTATAGCATCATTGAGGTGCAATCTCCAGATCTAAGATTACCAGCCACACCCCAATGGAATTATCTTGATAATTTATTCTTAATAATTTGAATCCATAATAATCAATGCATTACTTTGAAGTTTTTAGTATGTAAAAAAAAATTGCGATTTATGATGTAAACCAAGTAAAATAAGGTAGTTAAAAAATGGTACTTTAAAAGTAAAAATTAAAAGTTAATTCCATTACAATTAAAAAATATATGCATTATTAAAGTATGCTAAAGGTGTAAACGTATAAAATATAAAAGTGTTATAAAGTAAGTAAAAGTGAGTAATTAAAAGTAAGTAATTAAAAATAAGTACTTAAAAGTGCCTAAAAAAAACAAAGGCTTTAGTTTTAACTATAATGAGAAAAAATAACTTACCATCTACCGATGGCACTTTACACAAATATTTAGGGAAAATTCCCCACAACTACATGCTGCATGGTTATACATTTAGCAACAAGTGAATTGAAAAAAAAACTTTCAGAATAACTCAAATGAGTATTTCCCCCTAAAAGTTTTCATGCGTTGCGCGGATACTATAATATGAATCCAATTTTTTAAGAAAGGGAACTATAACTATTTATGTAATATTACACCCAAAAGATATGTTCTAGGAAATGCAAATTAAGTTGCCTTTCTCAATTCTACATATTAATAATTAAAAACTTTTCTAATATTACGCCAAATAAATGAACGATTCTTAAATTAATGTACTTTTTAATACAACCACAAAAAAAAGGTTGTTATACACCCCCTCCTAAAATTTGAACTCGGAGATCACCAAAGCGGAGATTCCAAACACTAAGCTAATAAATGAAATTACTAATATTTAAAAAATAACAAGAAAATGTACGAAAAAGTACGGAAAATGTGGTGATGTCGGTCAGGAAAGACCCCTCGCAGCACCAAAAAAGCTAATGATGCGCTACCACCCGCACACGCCACTAGTCGAGAATCAAGGACCCGAAACCTTAAATAAAGTAAAAAACTTTAACTGGTGGGGTTAGTGAAGCAAACCACCATCAGAAGAGCAAAATGAGTATCCGGTACAAAAATTTGAATCTAAAGTAAAAAACGAACGGAAACCGAAACCTACCATGACCTGAAGGGACAGTGGGCAAAGAACCCGGAAACGGTCATCGTGCAACTTTATAAAAAATCAAGGCTAAACGCCACTCTACTCGAGAGTATAAAAATAGAAAAAATCCTTCCGGACTAACAATAAATAATCGCGAGACTTGAGGTCGAGAGAGAGCGGTTCAATTACCCCACCCCGGTGGTCTCAAACCAAGCCTCCTAGGTACATAACACAACTACCACTGTCACGTTCGATAAGTGAGTCAAAATCGGTAAATCCAAGATACGACTATTTCCTTGGCAAATTAGCTCAGGATGCTTCGTCGTGGAGAACAAGAGAGGCCACTCTACCCTTCACGAGATTCAGGTTTCATGTTGTTCCACAGTCATCGTCCAAGACTCAACATACCCTAACTAACACGCACATTTTATAAATAAATCGAAATCTAGGTGAGATAGCAAAGAGAAAGATGATGCACTCTTACGAACACAACAACCCCCTCCTAAAACTACCAAAACGTCATAATCAGGAAGTGAACTAATCGAGGTTGACACGAGGCGAACCGAAGTCCTCAAGCACCGTCCAAGAATAGTAACACTACACAAATCAGGAAAAACAAAATAACTAAATCAATCAAAAAATAAAAATGTATAGAAGCATTACTAGTTTTCTTATCCATGGTTATGAGTTTTACACGTCAAATTAACGATCAGAGGTAAACTCAAAATAGTTATCTTCAATTTTACTATTGTAACAATAGAAAATTGTAAATCCAATAAAGGAAGATAATCTGCCTGAGAACTAATGTCCCAAAAAATCGGCAAAACAATCGCACGATGTGATCTAAGTATCAAACATCATGCTAAACAAATCAATCGCACGATGGGATCTAAATATCAACCATCGTGCTAACAAATGTAGCAACAATCGTGCTAAACAAATGTAGCAAAAAATAAAATAAGTGGTTTGCAAAGCCACAATAATATAAAATAAAATAATGTGCGAAATAAGCACAAAATAAAATTATTTTGAAAAATTATCAAAATAATTAAAAAATATATAAATAAGAAAACCAGAATGTAAAAATACTAAAATAGAAAAATAATTAAAAAGAATACGAAAAAATAAGAACTAATGAGGTTTTAAATCCTTAACATGAAAAACACCTAAGGGTCTATCATCAATAGGGGTGGCCAATCGGTACGTAGTTGGACCTACCACCTCAATAACTTTCGCTTCAATAAATTTTGGAGCTAACTTTTGACTATAATTTTTAGTCGCATCAGATAAAGTAAAATTCTTTTTCCAAACTAAATCGCCAACATTTAATTTCAACGGACGACGTCGCAAATTGTAAGATTTTGAATTTCTTTCGTAAGCTGCATGTAAATTTTGTTTAACATGTTTAAAAATAGGTGAAAGTTCATTTAAATCTTGAACTAATTGTTCACGGTTAGTAATAAATAAATCATCCTCTTTGAAATCCTTTAGTCGACCATAAAAATCTTCAGAAATAGGAACTGTCCGACCAAACGCCAAAAAGGAAGGTGAAAATTTCGTAGACTCATGAACAGCGTTACGATTTCAATTAAAAACAATTCAACAGAGAAGAAGTACAATCTAAGAAAATAACAAATGGAATTTACACACAAAAATATGTTAAACTTTCGCATCTAAACTACTACCATTAAATTTTTTATAAACATGAACAGAACTCTTAAAAATTTGTAAATTTCCAATTAATTTGGAAAAAATCTTAAGCAGGAAATACTAACTGAAGTATTAATATCGTCATTATGTGACATAAAAATAAAATAATCTAAATTTGTAATTCATTTCAAAGTTTTCGTTAAATGGATTCAATAAATTCTAATGAATCGTTACATAAATTTAATAACTGATCGTATAAATATAAAAATTCATTATCAAAAGTAATGTAAATCAAGCGTTTCAAAATTTAAATAAATGTATTAACGATTGAATGTTAAGAAGTTTATCAAAACAAAACCTAAATATGATAATTGAGATTTACAAAATTCACATTTATCTAAATTAATATTTAAATTGGCATCCTTAAACCTTTTAAAAACTTCTTTTAAATAAAACGTGTTCCTTGAAAGTACTTGAAAAAATAATAATATCGTCTAAATAAACAAAAACTGATTGAGATAAATCATGTCCTAAAATGGTATCCATAAATCGTTGTAAAGTAACATAATCAAAGATTGAATGCATTTATTAATAATTCCAGTTCTAAGCTTGGCTTAATTTCGATTCACTTGTATGAATCAAATAAATAAAAGTCTCAATTTAATTTACGTCTCTCACCTAATGTCAACCTTTCTGTTTTATTTACATTAAAAAATTTTAATTCTACTAATAACTCATCAATATATAAAGCATCACTAAATAATTAAAATTTGACATCGTAAAAAATATTGTATAACACAATCAATAAAAATTTCATTATGTATATACACATAAAAATACCAAGCGCAACCCTAAATGGTAACACTCCTTAATATTCTGTCAACTCTTAACATAATCAAAATAAACAAACAAGTGAGAATAACCAGCATTGAAACAACAGCAAATCCCTTTTTCTGGCCCCAAATTGTATTAACACAAATGTAAATAAAATATCAAATACAAAGCAATAAATTTCAAACAATAAATTTCAATGTAATAAATTTCAATGTCCCTGCTCGCCCGCGCTAAATTGTAACATTAAAAGCGGCTCCAAGTGTATAAACACTAAAACTGGGCCAACTTATAATATTAAAACAAAAGCGATGATGTAATAAATTGATTGTAATTGATCGAATAATTTTAATTAATATAAAATATTACCAAATATTAATCGCTACTGCCGTCGGCTCAATCGGAAGATGAAATAGAGAGAGTTCTAATATACTGAGTTTAATTAACATACCTGAAATACTGCGTGCTTCTCATCTGCTTAATTATTTTCACTTATACTTAATTAATAAGAAAAATATGTAATATAAAAACAATAAAATGATACCTCGGGCGCCAAGCTATTTTTAAAAATACGTTACGTTATTGGAACAGCTAAACCAAGTTTATTAATAATAATACAACATTAATCAAAACGAAAATAAAATTACAAAACACACTAAAGTTTATTTAATATCCAATTGTAATGGAAAAGTCTTAAATGTATTCGTTAATTACTAAAAAATCATACCTTAAAACAGTTCTGTATATGTATTAATTACCACTGGTGACACATGAAACGGAACGGTCAACTAGATGAAATAATTATAGCATCATTGAGGTGCAATCTCCAGATCTAAGGTTACCAGCCACACCCCAATGGAATTATCTTGATAATTTATTCTTAACCCTTCGTTAGTGATGCACGGTGTCACAGACGGACGCGACTTTAGTTTTGTTATAACTACGGTATAGGTAGTGGGGGTGAGCTGGTTCTCCAGATACGTTCCTGTTAGTAGTGGATAAGTATGCAACCGCAGCGGTGGTGCCGGTAGTGCGTTCTATTGCATTTGTAGAAACTATTTTCTCACAGACCGACGTCACTATTGATGTTATGAAAAATTTACTTTGATGTTTTAAGTTTTTTTGCGTGTTTGAAGGTATTATTGCCGTTATAATTAGCATTTTATTTTTGTTTTCATTAAATTTTATTTAGAAATGGAAAGTTATGAAAAGAACAGGAAAGGCTCCAAAAATTAATGAAGGAAATGCTAAAAGATGATGAACCATATACTGTTTTTGACGATGAGGAAGATGTAGATGAGTATGATGATGAGGTTGAAGACCACGAAGAGTGTGTACACAATGATGGTTCAAGTACTGAACAAGATGACTTTGAAGATCATGGCGAGATGAATATTAGTAATAACACCAGTAACAGTGATAATTCAACGACAACAGATGATCAAGAACACGATGAGTATATAGGAAAAGACAAAACGACTCGATGGAAGAAGCACGTAATAAGAAATGTCCGAGCACCGGCAAGAAACATTATACGAATGAAGCTGCCGTCGGTACCTGTTTCATTGCGTGAGAAGAGTCCTTTGGAAGTTTGGAAAGCATTTTTTGATGACGACATGATAAATTTGATTGTGACTCACACTAATGCATACTTAGATTCAGTGGCTGAACGGTATAGTAGAGCAACGTATACGAGACCAACAAATTTTCTAGAAATACAAGCTCTTTTGGGTTTACTATTGTTTGCTGCTGTAAGAAAATGCAATAACCTAAATGCCGACGATTTATTCAGGACTAACGGAAGTTCTCCCGAAATTTTTCGGGCTACCATGTCACTGCAACGCTTTCGCATGCTTATAAGATACTTACGTTTTGACGATATTGAAACTAGAGTAGATAGACGCAAGCTAGATAAACTAGCTCCCATTCGGGAACTCTTTGAAAGGTTCGTAAATAATTGTAAAAAAAATTACAATCTTTCTCAGGAAGTTACAGTAGATGAGAAACTAGAGGCTTTTCGTGGACGATGCCATTTCAAGCAATATATGCCTCTGAAACCCAACAAGTCCGGAATAAAAATTTTTGCTTTATGCGATGCAAAAATGTACTATACGGCTAATCTCGAAGTGTACGTTGGTACTCAATAGCTTATTGGACCACGGTCTAACTACATTGGGGACAATCAGATCCAACAAGCGAGAACTTCCACCAGAATTTGTGACTGGAACCAAAAATAGACCAGTGGGTTCTAGCATGTTCGCTTTCCAAAACAAGTGCACATTGGTCTCCTACGTTCAAAAAAAAAAATAAAAACGTGTTCTTGATTTCGACCTGCCACAGCATTGATAATGACACTGGAAAACCAGATATGATCGTGGATTACAACCACACAAAATGTGGAGTGGATGTTGTGGATCAATTGTGTTCCAACTACAACTGTGCAAGACCCACAAGACGTTGGCAGATGGTGATTTTTTACAGTCTTCTAAATATATCAGGAATAAACTCTCAGGTGGTTTACACAACAAATAATGCGCCAGACAAGAACATTCTATAGGACATTTTTGGAAAACTTAGCGTTTTCAATGATAGAAAGTTTCTTGAAAGTGCGTGTGCAGTCCCAGAATCTTCCCAAAATTCTTAGATTACCCATATGTGAAATATGCAACATCGAATTGCCAGCTGAACCTCAGGAAGAAAATAGAGCTCTTTTGGGAAGATGCAATCCTTGCGGTTCAAAGAAAAGCAGAAAAACCAAATATTGTTGCAAAAATGTTAAAAATGTTTGTGCCTTGAGCATGTCGCAGTCATGTGCTGAATGTTATAGCAAAACTACTGCCTAATTTTTTAGTATTATGCTATCAAGTACCTATTTTATTACGACGGTTCCTATAATCATACTTACCTTCATTACAAAAAAGTTATTAAACTTATGCACAATTTTTTAGTTATAGAATTAAGTTTTATTTTGATTTTATTTTTTATGTTTTAATTAAATAGCCGTGTTTTTCTAAAATAAAGTATTTTCTGTTCAAAAACTATTTATTTCGTTGACTATTAACTTAAAATTTTACTAATAACAATTATTTATATCCACAATATATTGCCTTTAAATAGCATTGGTCTCCTGGACGGACGTCACCGTTCATGTTACAAAATTGACGTCACTAGCGAAGGGTTAATAATTTGAATCCATAATAATCAATGCATTTTTGTTTGTTTTTAGTATGTAAAAAAAAATTGCGATTTATGATGTAAACCAAGTAAAATAAGGTAGTTAAAAAATGGTACTTTAAAAGTAAAAATTAAAAATTAATTCCATTACAATTAAAAAATATATGCATTATTAAAGTATGCAAAAGGTGTAAACGTATAAAATATAAAAGTGTTATAAAGTAAGTAAAAGTGAGTAATTAAAAGTAAGTAATTAAAAATAAGTACTTAAAAGTGCCTAAAAAAACAAAGGCTTTAGTTTTAACTATAATGAGAAAAAATAACTTACCATCTACCGATGGCACTTTACACAAATATTTAGGGAAAATTTCCCACAACTACATGCTGCATGGTTATACATTTAGCAACAAGTGAATTGAAAAAAAAACTTTCAGAATAACTCAAATGAGTATTTCCCCCTAAAAGTTTTCATGCGTTGCGCGGATACTATAATATGAATCCAATTTTTTAAGAAAGGGAACTATAACTATTTATGTAATATTACACCCAAAAGATATGTTCTAGGAAATGCAAATTAAGTTGCCTTTCTCAATTCTACATATTAATAATTAAAAACTTTTCTAATATTACGCCAAATAAATGAACGATTCTTAAATTAATGTACTTTTTAATACAACCACAAAAAAAAGGTTGTTACACATCTCATCTTGGTCTAACCCTGTTGTAAACTTTCACTCGAAGGCTGAGGTAGAAGAAGAGGTAACTGAAGATCTAATAGATAAGGAGGATGATAATGTTGCCGCTGATACATGAGATATGTTTCTATGCAATCTTAAAAATAGCATTACTTATAATAGATTATTTTTATTACTGGCAATAAAAGTCGATTTCAGTTCAATATCTTGAATTTACTTTCCCACATTATCGTTCAAGAAAATCTCTGTAATAATAAAACAACCTTAATGGGTTTACATAACCAGCTAATTAGGAAAGTTATACGAAGGGTGAATGCGCGATTTTAATTGTATTATTTAATTGTTGACTTGAAATTGTACTGTAATTTAAAAAAAACCTGTTTGATTCAATTGATTCGATTGATTCGATTGATTCGATTGATTCGATTGATTCGATTGATTCGGTTGATTCGATTGATTCGATTGATTCGATTGATTCGATTGATTCGAATGATTCGATTGATTCGATTGATTCGATTGATTCGATTGATTCGATTGATTCGATTGATTCGATTGATTCGATTGATTCGATTGATTCGATTGATTCGATTGATTCGATTGATTCGATTGATTCGATTGATTCGATTGATTCGATTGATTCGATTGATTCGATTGATTCGATTGATTCGATTGATTCGATTGATTCGATTGATTCGATTGATTCGATTGATTCGATTGATTCGATTGATTCGATTGATTCGATTGATTCGATTGATTCGATTGATTCGATTGATTCGATTGATTCGATTGATTCGATTGATTCGATTGATTCGATTGATTCGATTGATTCGATTGATTCGATTGATTCGATTGATTCGATTGATTCGATTGATTCGATTGATTCGATTGATTCGATTGATTCGATTGATTCGATTGATTCGATTGATTCGATTGATTCGATTGATTCGATTGATTCGATTGATTCGATTGATTCGATTGATTCGATTGATTCGATTGATTCGATTGATTCGATTGATTCGAATGATTCGATTGATTCGATTGATTCGATTGATCCGATCGATTCGATCGAATCGACCGAATCGATCGAATCGATCGAATCGATCGAATCGATCGAATCGATCGAATCGATCGGATCAATCGAATCAATCGAATCAATCGAATCAATCGAATCAATCGAATCAATCGAATCAATCGAATCAATCGAATCAATCGAATCAATCGAATCAATCGAATCAATCGAATCAATCGAATCAATCGAATGTTTTCCAGGACGATCGGAACGCATGATTTTTGTACTTAATTCATATTTAAACCAATAAAGGGACCAGATTTAAATTTATAGTAAATTCTCAAATTCTGGTTTGGAAATTTATCAGCTTAGAGATTACGTATACATAATATTATTGTACTGGAAGTTAATAGAAAGTCATGGTTTACCAACAATAGAATTTAATATTATCAGTGATGTATACATTTATTTCCTTATTAATGCAAAACACTGTTAATTATCAAATAAACGAAGATTTTCATTAATTGGTAAATTATCCCAAAATTCTCTAGGAGTGAATCGTTTAGTACTGTTGACTTTAACGTTATCAGGTGAAAAAATATGTAGGTAATTAATTTTATCTTCCTTACCAACGGGAATCCAGTTAACCCCATTAAATGTTGGACTTCTAAAAATCTAATCTAAACACCTAATTTTAGACTAACAAATTATTACTCGTTTTTTGCGAAACCATATATAAAATCCATAAACAAATTTTTTAGTTTTTTATCAGCATCTGGAAAGACTTTAGGATTTCCACTTATATAAACAAATAATTTACCATCATCAGAATGAGCAACACCTTTGATAATTTTCGGAAAGAGACTCTCCATGACTAACTGATACTCAAAAAAATAATAATATACCGGAGACTTTGATACTTGGGCATGTAACTTAACAGCAGTCTCGCTATCCACCAAAAACGCACGATCAGTAAATAACTAAAAACTGATAGTAAAGAAATTTCAAAGACAAAGTTACCCACATTAATTAAGTTATCGATGTTTTCCGTGCTTAGTGGTTCATTATTAAAGTAACGTTCACGAATTTGAGTAGTAGTGTTCTTCATGTCTTCCTTATTACTTGTAGTATCATAAAAATCTAAAGCAAACGGTATAATTTCATCCCATTTTTCATCAAGTTCCTTTAGTTTGTTATACAGCACAAAAACTGAAATTTTTTTTAGTATTAGTAGTGTATGTAACTTTATTCAAAAAATACAGACATCCGACAGGGTATATTCCTTCATTCTTTGTATTTGATGTAATCCATGGACAATCGTTAATTTTACCAAGTTTCAATATATTATAAGGGTGATCAGGTAAAAAGGCATTCGATCCTTTTTCAACAACAGGACCAAACGGTGTAAAAGGAATAGCATTAATGAATACAAAAAAATATTTCAAAGCCCTTATAATTTGATAACTTGGTATTTCTTGCATGCATTCTAAAAACTGTTTTGAATACTCGTAAGAGCAGTTAAGATACTTTCCCAACTTTTGTGCTTTTTGTAAAGGATTTTCCGTTAATGCCCACATGTTTAAAGCAGTTCCACTTTGGGAAAAACCACGGTGAAATAAATCTGAAATGTAGTAATTAAAGAGAGAATAATCGTAATAAATTAATTTACTTTTAGACATGGGGGATAAATAATGATAGTGAACACTTGCACCCCCTGCTGATAAGCCGGTTATAGTAACAGATTTGGGATTTCCCCCAAAAAACTTAATATAATTTTGAATCCACTTTAATGCCATTACTTGATCTTTTAAACCAAAATTACCAGAAACTATATCATCTTCAGTACTTAAAAAACCTTAACATCAATAAGAAATGAAATATTGTGTTAGTGCACATGTACCAAAAATTCCAAGTCGGTAATTAAAAGAAACATAGATCACATCTCTATCAGTAATATATTGATATCCTCCCAAATATTGTGGTGCTCCTAACATAAATGCACCTCCGTGAATGTGTACAATAACATCTAAAGTTTCATTCGTAGATACATTTATATTTGGAACGTAGATGTAGAGATACAAACAATCTTCAGAACCTGTATTGATAAAGCGTTAAGTTAAAATGTACGTTTTATGTATTATCGACTACCCATTATTCCTGTAGTCATAGCAACAGGAGTAAACTGAATGCACACGTACGAGTTATTTGCAAACAACACGTTTCTCCATGGTTCGACTGGTTCTGGCTCCTTTTCAGTGTCCACAATTCTTTTTAATAATTGCTAAACGTAGATATACTACTTACTCGAAATCTCAGTTTTCCAGTTGGGGGTTTAGCATATGGAACACCTTCAAAGGCAGATATAGTACGTCCCTCGTACGTTTTCACATAATGTCCTTGAATGTCTCCCAAAGGCATACTTACCCTTGGAGATTCGTATTCTGATCGTAGATGATTAATAGCTAAAATTTGTTAAAATTAATTGTGTTAACTACAGATCTAATTACCTAATGT
>JARFJB010001603.1:3065000-3067500 GCA_036346205.1 Vesta saturnalis | reverse complement strand
AAAGTATTTTGTATGCAACACATATGGGCATATTGCCTCAAAATGCATCGAAAAGGAAAAGGGATCAATAGGCTCACAAATAATAACATCAGAATCAAATAAAAGACCGCATCCATCTACAGAAGTAACATCTCAAGAGAGCGCCGTAGACGAAAATGATAAGATATGTGATATACATAATCAAATGGGTACGTCTGATGAAAATATTACACAGGAATCTCAGCTGTCTACGCAAACTGATCCAGAATTTATACTGCCTAGGATGACATCGGACACAGAGAAGCGAAAAGCGCAAAGTAGAACAATCGCCTTCACAAGACAGCTTTGAAGAAATTCAGGATATCTGGACTGCCAGTGATAATTTAGTTTTAGATTTTATAACATACTCTGATTTCCTGAATAATGTTAAGGGATGTAATAATGCTCTCGAGATAGCTCGTAACTATACAGAGGACATTGTAGGGTTAATAGATTTAATAAGGATAACTATACCAAGGTTGGAATTTAGAGCAAAAAAAGAGAGATGTAAGCGACTAATAAAGTATTTTGAAAGAGATCTTTGCAAAGAAAGAAACTTACCCTCTCCGCCAGAATCGTTAAGTGGAGCAACAATAGAAAGATCGTCGTCAATTGATAGTTTGACCTTTTAAATCATAACATTGTTTTTGTGTAGTTACCCTTTCATTATATTTTTTCATTTTTCTTAACTAGCTGCGATGGAAGACTTAAATAAAAATATTTTAAAAATTTTCACGCTCAACGCCAAAAGTTTAAGAAGCAAATCAAAGTGGGAGGAATTGACTACTTTCTTAAATATAAATTCACCAGATGTGTTATTAATTCAGGAGTCAAACATAAAAACATTGCCAACCAACCGACTATGTAATAACTACAACTTCTTCATAAATCCATGTGTCGCAGATTACAGTGGTACAATTATTGCTACTAAAGGAAAATGTAACCTAAGAGTCACAGATCATCACGTAGTTTTTCAATCGTACGTTCAGCGAGTTAGGATCATTATTAATGAACAAAGCTGCATATTATGGAATATACATGTGCCACATAACCTAAAAACTGCAACCGCAATACTAAATCTTCTTCGACAAGATGTACAGAACGTCAATAGGGGACAGGAAGGTTTGATAGTTGCAGGCGACTTCAATTGCACATTGAATCCACGAAGTGATCGACATAACTCACACGAACGGTATCCAGCGTTAAGGAAAGCATTACAGGGTATAGTAGATAAATTTGCGTTGGAGGATATGTGGAGAATGTGTAACAAGAAAGAAGGCTTTACATTCTATACCGGGCAATCAGCATCAAGATTAGACAGAATATACATTTCTAAAAACTTGGTTCAATTCACGTCAAACATTTCATTAAAGTTATCCTTTTCTGATCACCTGACAGTGGCCAGTACGTTCAAAATCGAAGAAAACAACTCTCACATCGCCTACTGGAAATTCAACGATTTCTTACTGGAAAATAAAAAGTTTGTTGATGCGATAAACACATTCTTAGACACGGAGGTGGCAAAAAGAGACAAGGAATTAGATATTCTATCTTGGTGGGAAAGATTGAAAATCAATCTGAAGTATATGGTTTGTTTATTCACGAAACAACAGAAAAATACTGAAAATCTCGAACTGAGAAGTTTACAGGGTCAAATGGAAGAAATAAATCATATTCATAATCTTAATACACATCTCAATTCAACATCCAACGTAAAAGAAATAATGAGTGATGCACAAGATTGGTACAAAAGGAAATCCGAACAAATTTTATTACAACATAAACTTGATGAAATAGTCTACACCGATAGACCATCCCTGTCCAGAAACCAATTCTCTAGCCCAAAACCAGTACTAAAACTAAAGCAGAATGATAAAATAGTTAGTAACCCTCCTAATCTATGTCCAATTGTAAGGAACCATTACAAAAACAAATATTCGAGAGGACATAGGAGCTTAGATAAATCATCCACCTTGTTCAAAAATTTAAAAAAGCTGTCGAACATAAGCAAGATGTCTCTAGAAAACCCACTAAGTAAGGATGACTTGAATAACGCGCTTATGTCACTATACAAAAGAAGCGCACCGGGAATAGACGGTTTAACAGCAAAATTTTATATCACGTTCTGGAATAAAATTGGTCCCTTATATCACGAAGTCGCAACCAAAAGTTTAAAAGAGGGCAAAATGTCCCGGTCAATGACCAAGGCTGTTATTAATCTACTGCCAAAAAAAAAGGAGACTTGACAAACCTCGACAACTGGAGACCTGTCTCAATTCTGACAACAGATTATAAGATCCTGGCAAAAGCACTATCTACTAGACTTTCTGCTGTAATAAATACAATCATTGACCCGGACCAAAGCTACTGTATCCCAGGAAGAACAATCTACGATACCCTCCACATTCATAGAGATACGATTTTTATGGCGAATAGAGAAAACGTGCCACTGGCCATTCTAAATCTCGACCAAAAGGGAGCC
>JARFJB010001603.1:3047500-3060000 GCA_036346205.1 Vesta saturnalis | reverse complement strand
TCGGAGGTCTCGATATGGAGAAGGCCCTACCTGTCATCCGTAAGGTGGCAGCGGCGCTCGTTCAGGCGCAAACTGCGATGGACCTGTGGGGAATGATCCTCACGCACGGTTCAGAGGTGGTTGCCCTTTTCGGGTAATCATACAAAGGTTCGGAGCGAAGTCTGGTGCAGATAAGTATATAGTATCGACAATTTAATTTATTCTGTTCTGTTAAAACCGACAATGTTTCGCACAACTAACACATGTTTCTATTTATTTCAGATACGCAGGGCATCAGGAGCCAGCCACAACCGAACGACAACAGGACAGTCCACACAACATACTCCAACAACACCACATCTCCACAACACATCTTTTTTTTTACGAACGACCAACAATGCTAAGCACAACACTGTCAACAGGCAATCCATACAACCCACAACCCAGCAACTCTACAATCCACGCGCTGAAGAGGAAGAAACTTCCTGAGCAGCGCACCACCAATACATCAATATACACATTTATAATTATATTTAGTTTTAAGTGTGATATGTATATACAAAATGAATTGTTAATTTCTAAAATTTTTTATAAACTTTGTTGAATTGAATGAATGAACCAGAATACATCAGACGTAGTCGTATAACCTTAATAGTATTTATTCCAATAAATAATTAATAATTTTCTATAAAGACATGGTTGGTATAAAGAAAGGAGATACTTTTCTTTACGATTTGTAATAAGGAAATATGGTCCATTTCCATTGAGTGTCCAAAAAATATAATTAAACTTATGGTTATCAATCTCTATATTGAATTGCAAAATCAACATTGCGTTTGTTTAAAGACATTTATTAATAATTTGACATTTCAAACAAAAATGCCAAGCTCTATAACTGCTAAGGTAAATTTACTTTCTCTCCAACATTTTATAACCATATTTTAGACAAGAAAATTGGAAATTCGTAAAACACCAAATAAATTTAAACAAACTAGGAGATCTAAACGTCATATAAGAAACTTGAAAGAATGTTTTGATAAAGTGTTACTACAACCATTCATTCAGGATATCCGAAAGTCTGGACGAATTACAAGAAGCAAAAAAAGATCAGTCAACACCGTGGATATTTATCCACTTACCATAAAACAAACTCAACTATTCCGTACTACAAATGCCACAAAAACGTTAATTGAGACTCCTAATAAAAGTAAACATAATAAAAGTAAACAGAGCTTTAACCAGTTAAGTAACAGATATTCAATATTTTCTTAGGTCCTAGACTACGTAGAAATGTTCGACCACCAGAAAAATTTATGGATCTTTCATTCAATCAACCTAAAAGAACTACATCCACATTTAAAACTAAATGTTATTGTAGAAAATCGTTATTCAATTTCAAACGGAGATCTTCATCCTGTAAGAAAAAAAAAATTAGCCCAAAAACTTGTTTTAAATTACAAAAAACAAAGCTAAACGAAGATATTTTGAACCAAAATGACGAATGTATTGCATTTCATAGAATTTACACAATCATCAATAATAAAACCATACCTATAGGTAGGCATATAATTGTTGTAAATTGATTAGTGTTAACCACTACTCACACCAAATTACATAATAATAATAGCTTTTTGAGTTGATAGATAAGAAGACGTTGATTTTCTTAACACTCAATACATTTTTTAGATTGGTACTCTAATCCCGTATCTACAGACTTTAATTGCAATAAATCATTAAGATTGGTTTATACCTTACCAAGTGTTCCTTCTCTTGGTTTTAATTTATCATGTGGATTTATGGTGATAGCTCCTGATTATGAAGTCGTAGCAACTTCAACTATAGATGTTACAGTTGGTGACTAACATTTGGACATTATTTAGTAAAGTGTATTCTTTTAGATATTCAAAATCGAAAATGGCACAGCTATAGTAAAACAACATTTGTTTGAAATAACAATGAAACCTTCGAATTGTTTTTACGTTCCGTTAGGTAAGTAGTAAACAGAGCATTATGTATTTTCCATAAATAGACAGCGGTTCCCAACGTTTTTTGATGCTGTACCACAATAGTGTATTCCAAAAACTGAAATTTTAGGTACCACCTATTCAGAAGTAAGAGTACCTACCTAGAATTTAGATTTTAGCCGAGATTTCTAGTCTAGCTCATTCTAGGTATTCTGAATAAATAAAATTTAAACTTTTACCAAGGGATAAAATAGAATTTTAACAATAAGTGTTAAACTTGGACGACTTTCCACTGGCAGCGAAAATATTCAAGCCGTAAGATCGCATTAAATATGTATGTTAATGGTTTGCAACCTTTATCTGATAGTTCCTGTACTATTTTACCGGTAATGAGATCATATCCCGGTGCCTTCTTTGGATTAGTGCCATGATGTATAATGCATTCCACCTCTCTTTGATTTGCTTTCTTTAGGAAAGGACATTTGATGCGGTGTTTCTTGTTGTTTTCTAATATCTCTTCGAATACTGGTAGCTGAGGTGGGTTAGGTTGGAAAACTGTGCTTAAATGTGGTGGTATTTGTTGTTTGGGTTGTTTTATTTTACGAGTAGCCTTCCACAGTGAATATTCCGTAGCTTCTGTTGGTGTTAACCCCCTAAGGTATTCCTATATTCAGTGATTCTTTTGTTGTATAATAATTTTTTAAGCTCATTCGCAACTTTGTTATACGTTTCTTTATCAACCGGACTTCTTGTTAATTGCCATCTTCTTCTAGCTTTCCTTTTTTCAGATAGCTTTTCATTTACTGTTATGGGGCATTTTTCTGTAATGTATGTGTCGTCTATACCTGATGTTGCTTGCCACGCCGTCACTTGAATGGCTTTCGTTAAGCTTTCGACAGCATCTTCAATATCTAGCTCAGTTTTTAGTGGCATTTCTAGTGGTAAAAGTTTATCAAGTTTTTCTCTTCAGATGTTCCAGTCAGTCCTACTATTGAAGAGTGTGGGTTTTTTTGATTTGCCAACTGCGGAGGTAAATAAAAACGGTAATTAATATTGGGGGACCTGAACTAAGTTCTAAACATGATTCAATGGGATATTTTTCGGGTTGAGGCACTTTACAACGCAAAAGTTATTATCTTTAATAACTTCTAATTCTCTTTCCTTAGTTGTGGTTATTCTTTAACCCCAAATGGTGTTTTTGGCATTGAAGTTGGCTTCTGTCAGAAAACGATTTCCTAACGATTTGAAGTATTTGGTAAAGTCAGTGTATTTATTATTGAATCTAGGAGGACAGTAGATTGCCGACATCGTTAGTTCGCCAAAGCTGTCTTCTATGGTAACACTGGTAACTTGTATGTTGTTAACACTGTATTTTGCCCTTTTGTAATATTTAATTGTTTGTCCGATAATTATTTCTGTGCTTCCGTGAGCCGTACCGTCAGGATGATTTGTAGTGTATACGCTGTATTTAGGTATTTTTATAAAGCTTCTACTGGTAAAATGAGTTTCGGAGATTAGAAGTATACCTAAATCAAAAGTTTTTGTAAATGTCTGAATTTCTTGTTCGTGTCGGCACAAGCCATTGGCATTACATTCAACAATTTTTAGTGAAGGATCCATTATTTAGTTTTAACGACAAGTGTTGATATAAGATATATGAGGGTACCCATTTGATTCATACGATTCTTCATCATCTGGTGGAGTTCAGATAGATCATTGGTTGGTTGTTGTAGTATGACGTTACGTGGAGTTCGATTTTCTTGAGTTGTAGGTGCATTAGATTGATTTTGTATTGTTTGAGCATACGTTACTCCCGGTTGAAGTGGTCTGATTTGTATTTTTATTTCTTTTGGGTTGTTCCTGCAAAAAAAATGGGGTATTTCTTGTTTCGCATGAGGAGCTTCAAATTTTAGTTTTGTATTCAAGAGCAAACCTATTTTGTATATGCCTTTATTGTTATAATTTGATGTCTATGAAGTACAAAGCTAATGGCATTTTTGTTTCTCGCTTTTTAATATTCCAAATGTTTGTTACTTCATGTCCTTTTTTCTAGGAGACCTTGTTTTATATCTTTTAGCTCAGTTGATGGGTGAGGGTTTTTAAGTACAACTCTGAACCTTCTTTCATTCTTAGTTTTATGTGTATGAAACTCCGTTTTCTTGTTCCATTAGTGCTTTTATTATTACAGTGTACGTTCAACTTTCAAGAGGTAGCGCTTTCACTTGATTATTATATAGTGTTTTTAATGTATATTTGTCTTTTGCAACTGCGTTTAGTAGTTCAACTAGTGGTTTTATGTTTTGAACGCCCGTTATAAATATGGGTGGAGGCTTTGGTTCGGTATCTTTTGAAGTTTCTCCTTGCATGTGTTCTCTGTTAAGGCGCTATATCTGTTATCCAATGTTAACGTGTCCCCTAGCCAATATTCTTTCTTCTTTGTTGTATGATGTCCTTCGCTATTCCTATTTCTCTTGTTGTTGTGTGTGACTTGTTGACACTGGTACCTGACGTTTTTATTTGGCGTGTGTATTGAACTTTGTGGCTGCATTGAAATTGTTGTAAGTGCTTGAGCGTTATTTTGAGGTTGACTGCTATACACTATTGCGTTTGGTGAGTATGTTTGCTGTAATGGCATTGGTTGCGAAATAGTCATATTCTAGGTGATTGCGCTGTACGGTCAGGATCAGGTGCCGGGTCAGGAGCATAAGTGGTATCTCGCGACGATTGAGCAGATATTAAAGCGGGTTACAGGACTTCTACTAGGAAGGGCTAATTTTCTGGGGTTTATTACGTTTTGGCGGATTGAAAGGTAATACTCACGGTACGTAAAGTGTTCGTAATGTACGAAACTGGGTGACCGAAATATGGTCTACTTGCAGGCCTCTCGCTATTTTCAATCTGTCGACCTCCTGTGCTTCGGTTTTCAATTGTTTTTCCTGCTGTAGGCGTGCTTGCGGGAGTTTGTACACGGTGTGTGTATGGAATATCAATTTAAAGATTCTGGACAAATACTTTCTGGCTTTAATTGACTCCCGATGATTAATTTAGGCGAACCTTTCTTCAATTGAGTTATTAGATTACGTCGGGAGTATTGTCTGACGTGGCATCGTTCACTGGAGTAAGTGTGGTGTTGTATATTTAACCTTACATGCAGGTGACCACAGATTTCAGCAGCGGTAAACCCTGGTCTATGGAAATAATTTCAAGGTGGAGGAGTCGAGTTATCTCATCATAATGCAAACGTCAATAAAATCTTAAGCTTCATATAAAAACCGCAATAATAATTAAATATTTCGATAAACTCCAACGCAATATTATTGTCTCAAATAATCAAAAATAATTGCTCAAAACAGTAGTTAATTATTCAATTTAAAACGAAAAATACGTCACAACAAACTAAACGCGATTGAAAATGTATAAAGTCCTAAAATTTGGTAAACGTCAATATCGGGGTCGTAATTTCTAAATTCGAAAATACACAGTTACGCCATAACAAATAAATCAAATTGGTACTACGGTGACTTACATTCAAAACGAAAATACCTATGAAATACCTTAAACAAAATTGAAACTACTCGCAAAACTAAATTGTAAAGTCAAACACCTGATAGGTTTAACGATTTAATTACTTCATAACTATGTTACGCTATCTCTCAAGTTTTATCTTCAAATGCAATTATATCAACCAGATCAAAATAACTAATTAACTCTCATATTATTACGTTAAGGTTTGAATTAAATAATACAACAACTAAATGTCTGTAAGGTCAATAAATCACTCAATAACTGAATGCAATCATCATATCTTCAATACATTAATACTTGAAAACAAAACATTTTAAATCTATTAATTTTTAATACCGAAATTCGAAACGAGAAGTAAAAGTTATCTTGAATTACGTTAATTAAAATGTTCAAATCTGTGACAAACATAAACATCATATACACAAATCTTGGATAAATATCTAATAATAGCATGTATTCTTAAAAAAAATTTTAAATCTATTAATTTTTAATACCGAAATTCGAAACGAGAAGAAAAAAAGTTATCTGACGTACGTTACTTAAAATGTTCACACCCGGTGACAAACATACTCATGATATACACAAATCTTGGATAAATATGTAATAATAGCATGTATTTGTTTAAATTTCAGGATCAAACTGCAGAATAAAAAACACCAGTACAACAAAACCTTTGGTGCTGTTTTTTAATAAAATGAGATCGGCGTAACATCAGAGGAGTGTAATTTTTATAATGTGAGGATGTATATTTACATCATACATATTACTTATTTACTTATAATAATTTTTTTTTAGCAATAATTGTTTATTTACACTTTTTGACTTGTATTAAATGGTTAATAATGATATCAATGCCTATTTTATATTAGTATATTTAGGGTAGGTAAAAAAGCTTGTTTTTAAGAATTCTACGAAAATATAAATAGAAGATGTCATTTGACCTTGAGACTGACCTTGTTGGTCACGTGAACAACGTATGTTCACCTTGAGACTGACCTCGGGCATGGTCTTGGAGTTGGCCTTGTAAATTTTTTGTATTCTAATAAGGAGCCCTAGTCGTGTAAGACAGGGAATAGCGTAAGGCAAGTCTAAAATTAATTAAATATGACCGAAAATGGTTAAACCGTATTATTGATATCTTATATAAGCCTATAGAATTGGAATTTTTTAAGTTCAAATGTATTTATGTCTATTAATCTCTATCTGACATGAAGTTTAAACGTCACTCTGACATATGCTTTTGTTTTACAGCGTGATTTTATTTTTCGTAATGAATTTATTATAAAAGAGGCTGCATAATTATCCTAAAAAATGTTATTAAAATTGTTACGTTTCTTTTAATTTCCATTTTATAGCTTGTGACCTTACCTATACGAATTTTATTTACAACATGCTTTTAAATGATTTTACCTTGAGAATGTAAAAGTCACCTTCAACGGTGTTGTGAATACATACCGAATTACTTTCTTCGTTCTTAGAAACTGTACCGCATTCATCTTTTTGAATTTACCTTTATCCAATCTCTAATCAGTAGTACGTTTTCTGATGCGTAGACAGGATCTTCAATATTGTGATGTATGCAACGAAATGTCCGTCTTCTTCGTTAAGCTAGATTTGGTCTCTATATTATTTTACATACAATGTCTATCTACCCTATCAGAAATACCTCCGTCAAAAAGTGACTTAGATTTTATAATCCGGTTAAGAATGCTGGCCGCTTATTAGAATGCTAATTTTTAATTTGCGGGTTTTTACCGATAAGGGTTGTCATACTATCACATACGACAGTTTTACATACAAGTTACCTCTGTCAAAATGGAGTTTATATTTATAAACATGTAAACATGTCCCTAGGGCAGATATTAGGTCGGGCGTACAGAAAAAAGAAGCGTACACAATATGTAAATCTGTAGCGAGAAATTTACTCGAAACAGGGGGGCCCAATCCTAACTTGTAACGCAGGTACAGGAACTTGTGTTAGGATCTGCGCCTCCTTGTCGTGGCCTCCTTAATGATAAATAGTATTCTAATAATTCTAATAAGGGGGCTCCAATGATAACTTGAAAGACAGGTATAAGAACTTGTGTTAGGGTCTGCACCCTATTGTCGTGGCCCCCTTGACTGGAAATAGTATTCTAACAAGGGGGCCCTAATGTTAACATGTAAGACAGGTATATGAACTTGTGTTAGGATTTGAGCCCCCTTGTCGTGGCCCCTTAATTTTTTTAATTTTCGAGTTTTACCGATAAAGGGTTGCCATACTATTGCATAAAACAGCTTCACATACAAGTTCTGCGTTAGCAGAAATACCTCTGTCAAAAAGGCGCTTACATTTATAAACATGCCCCTAGGAAAGATATTGGAAGATGGTTACAGAAACATAAACCTGTAGTGAAAAATTTACTCGAAACAGGTACATTGTGGGTAACACTTTTTTGAGTTATGACAGGTGGGGTCTTAGCGATATGAGAAATATAATGACGGATATAATTATATACTGACAATTATCGATGTATTTAGCAAAATGGCGTGGGCGGTTATTTTTTAAAGATGCGAAAAGGTAACTCAAAGTATATAGACGGATAAGAGCAAGGAATTTATTGAGAAAAGTGTACGTCAATTCCTTAACAAACATCAAATCGTACAGGTAAAGTTTTTACAATGGGATTCTTTCAACGTAGGCTGTTTCCACGATCCCCACCTTTCTGCTGTTCAGTCTCTCGAATGTAGTCGAACATATCCGAACGTACCCGATGAAAACTCCAATAATTGGATTCCATTTTATTTTTAATGTTTGTTTGTGACGCCATCAAGTGGTGAATTTATAAACTAGCGAACGTTTTCCGTAATAGAAGTTGATCGTGCTCGGCTCTCTGGCCTTCCTCGCCCCCCCTCGTCTTTCACACCTCCCAGGCCACTCTCTCGTCTTTCATATAGATAAAATTTTGTGATGAGTATAGTAACTTGTGTTAGGGCCTTCAACCTTAATATAATATAATATAATCCTTAATAGGCCGATCCTCTATGACGTAACACAGAATATTGGTATCTGCCCTTAGAGCTTCTTTTTCAACATGCAACCACGCAAACGCTAAAACACGTAAACACGAAAACGCACTAATGCGACAACATGCAAACATGCGATAACGAAAACGCGCAAACACGAGAACACAGAAACTAGCGAATTTTTTCTGTAATAGAAGCTGATCGTGCTCGTCTTGCTCGTTTCTCGTTTCTCTCCTCTCCCACGCCTCCCTCGTTTCTCCTTCGTCCTCCTCGTCCTCTCTGTCCTCCTGTCTCTCCTCGTCTCTCCTTGTCCTCCTCGTCTCTCCTGTCTCCGTCTCTTGTCCTCCTGTCTCTCCTGTCTCTCCTGTCCTCTCGTCCTCTGTCCTCTGTCTCTCGTCCTCCTGTCTCGTTTCTCTCTGTCCTCCTCGTCCTCCTGTCCTCTGTCCTCTGTCTCTCTCTCGTCTCTCTCGTCCTCCTGTCCTCCTCTGTCCTCCGTCTCTCCTGTCCTTCTCTGTCTCTTCCTGTCTCTCTCGTCCTCCTCCTGTCCTCCCTGTCCTCCTGTCTCCTCCTCCGTCTCTTGTCTCTCTGTCCTCCTCTCTGTCCTCCGTCCTCCTGTCTCTGTCCTCCTCGTCTCCCTCTGTCCCGTCTCTGTCTCTCTCTGTCCTCCTGTCCTCCTCGTCCCTCCTCGTCCTCCTCTCGTCCTCCTCGTCCTCCTCGTCTCTCCTGTCCTCCTCGTCCTCCTGTCCTCCTCGTCCTCCTCTGTCTTCCTCCGTCCGTCCTCCGTCCCTGTCCTCCTGTCTCTCCTGTCCTCCTGTCCTGCTCGTCCTCCTCGTCCTCTCGTCTCTGTCCTCCTGTCCTCTCTCGTCTCCTGTCCCTCCTGTCTCCTCCTCGTCCTCCTGTCTCTCCGTCCTCCTGTCCTCCGTCTCTCTGTCCTCCTGTCCTCCTGTCCTCCTCTCTCGTCCTCCTGTCCTCCTCGTCCTCCTGTCCTCCTGTCCTCCTGTCTCCTGTCCTCCTGTCCTCTCTCGTCTCCTGTCCTCCTGTCCTCTTCTCGTCTCCTGTCCTCCTGTCTCTCTCTGTCTCTCGTCTCCTGTCCTCTCTCTGTCCTCTCTCGTCCTCCTGTCCTCCTGTCTCCGTCCTCTGTCCTCCTGTCCTCCTCGTCCTCCTCGTCCTCTCTCGTCCTCCTGTCTCTCTCTGTCCTCCTCGTCCTCCTGTCCTCCTGTCCTCCTCGTCCTGCCTCGTCCTCCGTCCTCCTCGTCTCCTGTCCTCCTGTCTTCTCCGTCTCCTTGTCCTCTCTCTCCTCGTCCTCCTCGTCCTCCTCGTCTCCTGTCCTCGTCCCTGTCTCCTGTCTCCTGTCCTCCTGTCCTCTCTCTGTCTCCTTCCTCTGTCTCTCTGTCCTCCTGTCCTCCTGTCCTCCTGTCCTCCTGTCTCCTCTGTCCTCCTCTCTCCTGTCCTCCTGTCCTCCGTCCTCTCGTCTCGTCCTCGTCCTCCGTCCTCCTGTCTCTCGTCCTCGTCCTCCTGTCCTCTCCTTGTCCTCCTGTCCTCCTCGTCCTCTCGTCCTCCTGCTCTCTGTCTCTGTCCTCTCTCTCGTCTCTCTCTGTCCCTGCCTGTCCTCTGTCTCTCGTCTCCTCGTCCTCTCCTGTCCTCCTCGTCTCTCCTCGTCTCCTGTCCTCCTGTCCTCCTCGTCTCTCCTCGTCCTCGTCCTCTGTCTCTCTCCGTCTCTCCTGTCCTCCTGTCCTCTCGTCCTCCTCGTCCTCCTCGTCCTCTGTCCCGTCTCTGTCCTCCTGTCCTCTCTCCGTCCTCCGTCTCCTCGTCCTCTTCCTCTCTGTCTCTCGTCTCTGTCCTCTCCTCGTCCTCCTGTCCTCTCTCGTCCTCTCGTCCTCCTCCTCTCGTCCTCTGTCCTCTGTCCTCCTGTCCTCCTGTCCTCCTGTCTCTCTCTCTCCTCCTGTCTCTGTCTCCTCGTCCTCCTCGTCCTCCTGTCCTCCTGTCCTCCTGTCCTCTCTCGTCCTCCTCGTCTCTCCCTGTCTCGTCTCTCCTCGTCCTCCTCGTCCTCCTGTCCTCCTGTCTCTCTTCCTCTCTTCTCCGTCTCTCGTCCCCGTCCTCCTGTCCTCCTCGTCCTCTTTTCCTCGTCTCTGTCTCCTGTCCTCCTCGTCCTCTCCCTCGTCCTCTCTGTCTCTCTCGTCCTCCGTCTCTCCGTCTTCTCCTGTCTCTCTCGTCTCTCTCGTCTTCTCGTCTTCTCGTCTCTCGTCTATCTCGTCTCTCTCGTCTCACTGATCTCTCTCGTCTCTCTCGTCTCGTCTGGAATACCATACTTTCTTCAAAAACCGTAAAACATTTTCATAATCGTAAAATTTATAACTGTTATGATTTATGTCACGTGTTTTAGTAGACTAAAAAGAAAGAAAACAACAATAGGATCATTTTTGATATTAAAAAAGTTAAGTTTATCTTATCCCTTCTTGTTTTACCACATGCGCTTCTCAGGAGCCTCATATCCACGGAATTTATTTTTCGTCCGTGCTTTTTTTTACATATCCAAGTCTCACTTCCATACATTACTGACGGGACAAACACGCCATTATAGACCGCTCGCTTCGCAGCTAAGCTCATGCCTTCGTTTCTCATTAACGTCCACATGCTTCCAATCACTTTCCTTCCAGTATCGACCTTCATCCAATCTAGCCATCTATTGTACCATCTGCAGTAAACATTCTACCCAGATATACCAACTCGTCCACTTGCTCCACAATTTCATCTTGCAGAGTAAATACTCTACTCTCATTTCCACCTTTCCGATTGAACACCGCAATCTTAGTTTTTTTCACGTTTACCTTTAGGTCCATGCTCTCACAGACTGTATCAAACTTCCTCAGAGCAGTTTGTAGCTCATCTCCACTGTCACTTAATAAGACTATGCCATCTGCATACGTGTGAACTCCTACATTTACGTCACCAACCATTACACCAGTTGTATCGGTACAGGCTTATCTTACACATTTATCAATGTATACCTTGAACAAACTATGGTGACCTTTCACAGCCTTATCGCACTTCTTGCTCAATATTAAGGTATTCACTCACACCTCCTCTCACCCTAACACATGCCCGGCTACCGTTGTATACTGCCATTATCCCGTTTATTAGACCTGTATTGTCATATTCATTTAATGTATCCCACATCTTTTCCGTATTCACTCTGTCGTATGCCTTCTCCAGATCTACAAACACACAGTACAGCTTCCTTTTTACACTTCTTTAAGATTATCTGGTGGAGAGCAGCCATCTAATCAATACATCCTCTCCCTGGCATGAACCCACCCTGCACATCCCAAATCTTAGTTTTTGTAGTTTCTCGTACTCTATCAATCAGTATTCTTCCAAATGCTTTACCAGGTACACTGAGCAAACTTATTCCTCTGTACTAGCATTCACTCTTGTTCCCCTTACTCTTATGCAATGGTACAATGATCGCACTCTTCCAATCCTTTGGCACTTTTTCATACTTAAGAAAAATTCACACAGTCTTCGTATAAGCTTTGTTTCTCCATATTTTAGCATTTCACCAGTGATATCTACGCCTGCTACTTTACCGTTTTTCAGCCTTCCTACCGTTTTCTCTACCTCATTTATCCCAATATCCTTCTCAGTTTCATTCACCATTCCTTCAGTTTTACTTTCCTCACTAATGTACAGCTTTCCGAAATACTCTTACTAGCATTTCCTCACTTCACAATCGTCCCATACTATTCCTTTGCACGTATTCATCACTCCTGCAGGTTTTGTTTTGGGCCACGTTTTGTATTTTTGGCCCATTTCCAGAAGAGTATTTTGTTTCCCTCAAAATCATTCTGCATTTTCTCTCCTTCCACAGCCATCACGTCCTCTTTACTTATTCTCACTACCTACTTCGCTTCTTTGTTTCTTAATGTGTATACATACAATCGCTTTTTCTCAGTCTCATTCTCTGAAGCAATCATTGCCATGTACGCATCTTTTTTCTTACATACTGCCTTCTTTACCGATTCATTC